>ML795683.1:234613-261264 GCA_009831015.1 Picea engelmannii | reverse complement strand
TTATATATATATATATATATATATATATATATATATATATATATATATATATATATATATATATATATACAGATTTATTTGTAAATATAAGAATAGATTTATATTTTAAGAAATAGAATAAAAGATTTATATTTACAAGAAATATAATTTATTAAAAAGATTAAAATTATTTTCCTCAGATAATATTTGAATATAATCGAAAGAACGAAAAATATTTCTATGCATAAATTTATTTGAATTAAACCACTTAATAAATTATGTGGTCAATCAATAGACCATAACTATTACGAGTCAATAAAATATTATATTTAAATATAAACTGGACAAAAATAAATTCGCACATACCAAATCTAAAATCTAAATACTAATTTTAACAAATTTAAAATAAACATGAATATAAACATAAAGATGTATTGTACGTGTACAAAAATATATAACACATTTATGCATAGAATTTTATAACACTTATAATCAAAATGTACAAATATTAACAAATATGAAATAAACATAAAGATTTCGTCTACCTGTACCAAACTATATAACATATTTATGCACACAATTTTATAACTTTTTTATAATCAGAATGTAATCTTTTGAACAATTACACAAACTAATCACAAGTTCATCAAAAAGTTCAAAAACTGATCGAACAATTACTCACATCTATATCGATCTTTAGCTGATTTAGTTCAACTAAATGTAGATTAATAATAAATTAAGAAATTAGTTGAAACATTTCAAATTAGTCAGATTAAGTGGAAAACTGCTAATATGCAAGGAACAATTAATTTGGACAGGTGATATCAAGATTTGAAAACATTTCTGACATTTCAAAATAAGCTAAACACAAAATGGCCTTGGTCACCTATCTTATCTTCTTAGTTTTAGGACAACACACAACCCAAATGACATTTGAATAGTTTTGTTGTTAAATCAGTTTACTAGGGTGTACAACAACACACTATTCATCCTTGGCATGCCCACGACTTGACCACAGGGCTAGACCCACGACCAAGTCACAAGCCAGTGGACTGTGACTTGACCACATGGACCCAACCCTATGGCCAAGCCATTGGCGTGCCCATGGATTGGCTAGTCATATAATTTAAAATTAAAATTAAAAATTAAAATTATGGCTAAATTAAATTACAAGCACGACATATAAATTAAATTTAAAATTTAAAAATTACAGTTGAAAATAAATTATAAATAAAAATGAAATTTAAAGGTTTTGGGCACACTATTCATCCTTGGCTTGGCCACAGGGCTAGCCCACGCAACCAAGTCACAGTCTAGTGGACTGTGACTTGGCCGCGAGGGCCTAGCCTTGTGGCCAAGAAGTATCACACTAAATGAATAGATTAACATGGAAGAAGAACATGATATAAAACTATGTTATGTGCTTTCCTAATGGTACAATAATACGGGCTTAAATAGGATGCTTTTTCCTTCTATACACAAGTTTTTATCTAAAATAGAATGATTTCCTAATGGTTAACAAGTTTTTTCTTATAGTTGAATGTGGGCTTAAATACACATGTTTTTTTTATTATAGTTGAATTTTCTAGAGTCATATAGAGGGTTTGGTTCTTGTTTCTTAATTTATGATTTTAACACTAATTTTAATATTTTTGTTTTCTTATACTACAAATCAATGTTGTAAGACTCAGACTCTTTTAAGACAGGTATGGCCTGTAACCTGAGAAGACTATGGAAAAGAGAAAAAAATACTCTGTGAAGGATATGGCGAGTTTCAGAGGAGTCTGTTGAATGGAGAGTATGACTGAAGAGTCTCTAGGGGTGATTGTTTTCAGCGGGGACTTTGCGAGACTCAAGTACTAAAATGGAACTAAACTAGGGTACTAAACTAGAAAAACAATAATATAAAAACAAAAACTCAGAAACAACATAAAGAAACAACATTACAGTAACAAAGAAAAAACATTACAGTAATCTAAACAATGGAGAACATGGAAATAGATTACCTGAAGCTCGACCCACCAAGAAAATAGCCTTACTGCTCGCAAGAGTGCCCACCAACACAATGTCCATGCCAACACAACGACCACTCACAATCATTCACTCGGGAAGAGCTGGGAAAAACGTTACAATAACGTTGTGTGGGTAATATATAAACAGTTTTTCGGTCGAAAGAATAGTTCGGCCGGATAGTTATTTCGGGCGAAAGAAGTTTTCAGCCTGAATATATTTCAGCCAAAAACATATTGTCGGATGGAATAAATCCGTCTGACTAAATTTCTACACGAAAAACAAGGGTTTTGTCACTGTAGCATTCAATTTGGCATTCTTGTGTTCAACTGAACAATAGTTCGGCCGAAAAACATTCCTTTCGGCCGAAAAAGTGTATTAGTTCGGTCGAAACAATGTTTTCCGAATTTTGGAGATTAGATTGTCACGAAAGTGTTACCCACCTCTATGATTTCACCCTTTCCAAATCCGAATTTTCCAAAAATGGGAGTTTATTTCAAATTTCACTTAGAATTTAATATTCTAAAATATAAGGATATTACATCCTCTCCTCCTTAAGTACAACACTGTCCTCAGTGTTCATTCCTCTCTCGGAATAGGGTTGGATAATATTTCCACAAATCTTCCTCCAATTCCCGAGTGGTCTCCTTAGGGCTAAAGTGCTTTCATTGCACTTTTACTTGGGTGATGGCTCTGTTCCGTAGTACTATTTCTTTCCTGTCCAGAATGCACAGAGGTTCCACCTAGAACTCACCTTATGGTTCAACCTGCACCATGTTCCAATCAATGATGTGAGTAGGATTGTGAATATACCTTTTTAATAAGGAAACATGAAAAACATTATGAACTTTTAAGTTTGAAGGAATTTCTAGTTGATACGCCACCGATCCGATTCGAGTTACAATGTCGAAGGGACAACAAAACCTGGGTGCCAACTTTGAACAATTTCCTAGCTTTAGAGAGCTCCTCCTTGCTTTGAATTTCAGATACACATGGTCCTGAATTTGAAATCCGTGGTGTCTCCTTTTTAAATCTGCATAGCATTTCTGTCGATTTTGGGCCTCCTTTAAATTATGTTGTACCCTTTTTACCATTTTCTCCATTTCTTGGAGCAGTTATGGTCCCATCATAAGCCTGTCAACTGGATTATCCCAGCTAATCAGGGTTGTGAATTTCCTTCCTTATAATGCTTCGAAGGGACTCATCTTGGCTGATGTCTGATAGCCATTATTGTAAGCAAATTCAACTAAGTGTAGGTACTCCTCCCAGTTACCTAGTTTCGTTCTTACATACATTCGTAACATGTCTTCCACAATCTGATTTGTTTGTTTGGTTTTCCCATATGTCTGTTGATGGTAGCTTGTGCTGAAATTCAAGTTAGTATCCAATCCTACAAATAATTCCTTCCAAAAATTTGACGTGAATTTGACATCTCTATCAGAGATCACCATCTTAGGCATTCCATGCAATCTAAATATTTATTTCATAAAAAATTCAGCTATATTAATTTCTTTATAACTAGATTTCACAGGTATAAAATGTGCATATTTGATAAGTTTATCAATCACTACCATAATCGAGTCATTTTTCTTTTTATTCTTAGGAAAACCTATAATTAATTCCAACGAGATAATCTCCCACTTCCATTCTGGTATAGGTAGAGGTTGTAGCAGACCAACTAGATGTTGATGTTCATCCTTCACCTATTGACAATCTAAGCATTCAGATATTTAGGTGTTTCACTCTTCATGTTAGGCCAATACAACAATTTTCTTAAAGATGTTATCATTCTCTGGTATCCTGGATGACTAGAATATGACCTTTTGTGCAATTCATCAAGATTTGTTGATTTTAAATCAGTAGAATTATGTACATAGAGCATGTTTTTGAACCTTAGAAGTCCATTTTTATATAAACTCATATCTATTTTGTTCAGTTTTGATGCATTTTCTTGCAATTATGTTGTTGTTTTGATGTACGTTTTTTTATTACTAGTTGCAACTTTTATTCTTTGTTTGATATTGTTTTCTTCTTTGCTAACACTTATCTCATAAAGTCAATTAGTCCTCCGACTTAGATCATCTGCAACTTCATTTTCTTTACCTTTTATATGTCGTACTTCGAAATCGAATTCACTTAAAAAGGCCAACCATCTCACTTGCCTTGCGTTGAGATCTAGTTGATTGAATAAAAACTTTACAACACTATTATCGATTAGTAGCAGAAACCTTCTCCCCATTAAATAATTTCGCCACATTTTTAGAGTATGAATTACGACTGCTAATTATGAATCATGTGTAACGTAATTATGTTCGTGTTCTTTCATTTTACGTGATTTGTAATAGATGAAGTGTCCATCTTGTGTTAGAACACCTCCCAATCCTTCTTTGCTTGCATCCACGCATCCACAGAAACTGTAAAATCTTTATCGGGATCTGCTACCCTTAGGATAGGTGTTGTAGTTAATAGTCTTTTTAATTTATCAAAGTTGTCCTGACACTTTTGTGACCAAGTAATTCTTATTCCATTTTTCTATAGGGATGTAATCAGATACATGATTTTAGAAAATCCTTCGATAAATATTTGATAATAACCGGTAATTCCCATGAATGATTTGATGTATGATACATCCTTAGGGATAGGCCATTTCGTAATAGCTTTTATATTTTCTGGATCAACTACAATACCATCTTTGGATATCACGTGTCCTAAGTATTGTATCTTTCTTTGGTAGAAGTCTCACTTATCAAACTTCACATACAACTTATGTTCCCTTAAGGTCTGCAATACTATTAACAGATATTCTTCATGTTCTTCTTTCATTTTTGAGTAAACTAAAATATCATCGATAAACACCAACACAAATTTATCCAAATATTGATTGAACGTACTATTCATCAAACACATAAAGGTTGTTGGTGCATTAGTAAGACCGAACGAAATTACGACAAACTCATAGTGTCAGTAACATTTTTTAAATGTTGTTTTATTTATATCTTCATATTTTATTCTAACTTGGTGATAACCAAACCTTAAATCTAACTTAGAGAAGATTCTTTCTCCTCCAACTTGGTCAAACAGGTCGTTAATTCCGGGTAAAGGATACGCATTCTTGATCCTCATCTTATTTAGTGGTTAATAGTCAATGCATAGTCTCAAGGTACCATCTTTCTTTTTTATGCAGGAGCATCATATAAAGCCAAAGACACATGCCTAACCAAAGGAGATAGCTAGAAAATCACCAGCACACATTTTGAAGTGTTTTGAAGATTAATGAATGGACATTAATGTGATAGCTAGGGAAGCGTACTTACTTTTGTGTTTTGAGGATTGTAAACAGATCTTGAGCATTGCTCTCATCTGTCGAATGTAGAGGCATTTATGCATAATGAATGCAAGTAGGTATATTTAATTTAATAGATTAGACAGTTTTAGGAGCATAGGAGGTAGGAGGGAAAACAGATGATAGACATCCTCAATCCTTGTATCATTGTAACAAAATTCAGAATTCATAAGTTGTAGAGCTACAGAGAGTAATATAGGAGGACAGAGAATTTTATGCATTTTTAGTTGCTATTGGCCATGTACAGGAGCACTAGATTCAATAGAAGAAATCTTTGATTCCAATCTATGTGTTTATTATGGTTGTTGGAACCACCTGTGAAATGGTATGTTGCAGACTTGTTTGCATTCTTTATGTGCATTCTATTTCAATGCCAATGTGTGTGTATGCTCTAGAGTTCTATGTTGAATGTTTGAATTTTGGATAAGGGGTGAATGAGTTTCAGTTGTTTCTCTTTCTGAGAACTCCTGCAAAGAGTGCAGTTGAGGGTCCGCAAGGAGTGTGTCGACCAGGTTCTATGTTTCATCTCAGAACTCTCAGAGGAGATTCAAATTGTGTCTTTACAGGCAAAGAGTGCTAGCAGAGCACAGAGCCATGCAAGGTGTGTGCAGGCTAGGTAGAGTCTTGGATTTTACAAATCCAAGAGAGAAATTGGGAGACTGTTGTCGCAAGGAGTGCACAGAGTCAAAGACCCTAAATAACCAGAGGTTATTTGAAAAATTGCCACAAGGAGTGTGTGCAGGGACCCTTCTGACGGCCTTGAGTTTGCAAGTGGAAGCTCAGGAGGGTTATAACCTCTCAATTTTTCCAAAGGGAGATGGAGCTTGAATTGGTCCACAGGAGTTAAGTTCTGGAGGAAGGATGCCAAGTCATTTGGCTAGAAGTCCTTGAGAAGTTGAATCAGACGATTGAATCGCTTCAAGAGGAAGTGCTGAAATACCATGAACCATTCGATCTCTTAGAACAATGAAGAGTTTAGGACTAAGTGTATTTTCAACACCCATAAGCTCAGGAGGAGTAGTGACCATCAGATCCGGATAAAAAAAATTGTTGATCTCGTATGTGAATTCGCGTATCGGAATTCAGGGAATCGAGTGACCAGTGGTTTGGGTCAAGTGTAGTAGATTTCCGGTTGGTGAAATCCAGATACATCCAGGACCATTGGATCAAGGGAGGCACATAGCCGCCGATCTCACCAAAGTACCATTTCAGAGTCAGGGATCCATAGAGGAAGAGGAACGACTGTTGGTTGCCTTCTTGAGTCATGACAGCCAGAAAATCCATGTGGACAGGTGGCAAGAACTCACCCCGTAAGTAGAGTAAAGTAGAAGTGGCAGGTGGTGTGCACCCGTCGCTTTGGGTAGAGTCAACCTTCATTGATGGACCGCATTTTGGGGATTCGCAAGGGAAGGGCACGAGAAGTTGGTGTTCCAACTCGCGAAGTTGCGAGTTGCGAAAGGTGCTTGCATAAGGATTGGATGTGGTCCTATAGGAAAAGGGGCTAAAGAGAGGGGCTTACACCTTAGCCCATTTGTATTTCACGTTTTGACTATTTCCAAGGGCTAGGGAATAGTATTCGAAGCTCCCCAACTCACGAGACCTGAAATATTCTGTGGGCTTAGGCAAGGAGTTTAATTAACCCTTGTCGAGGTTTAGAGAAGATCCTGTGTGGATATCGGCTAAGGGCAAGAGGTTTGCACCAATTGTGGTATCAGAGCCCGTAACAAGTTCTTTTCTTTCTATAGTAGAGAGAAAAGAGGAATTTTATAGCCATTCCACTGAGAAGAAGAGAAAGGGAAATGCCTGATCCTGCAATGGAAAAAGAAATGCATGAATTATGTGCCAGGCTTGATGCTATTGAGACAACACAGAGGTGCACAATTAAAGTTGGGGATATCATCAAAGATGAAAGTGAAAATGAATCTGAAAATGAAGAAGTTGCAGTCGAAGATGCTGCAGAAGAACGCTTATTCAAGGCTATTGCTAAAATAGGTGCTAGAGAAAAAATGAACATTCCAATGTACGAAGGAAACTTGGATGTTGAAGAGCTTCTAGACTGGATTAGAGCTCTAGACAAATACTTCGACTATGAGGATGTCGAGGAAGACAAGAAAGTCAAACATGTTGTTACTAGACTTAAACGACATGCAACATTGTGGTGGGATGAACTGCAGACTGATAGACGTTGGAAGGGCAAGCAAAAAATCAAAATCTAGGATAGAATGGTTGCAAAAATGAAAGCCAAGTTTATACTTAGAGATTATCAAATAATATTTTTTTGGAGGATGAATAATTTGAGACAGAAGTTGATGTCAGTGAAAGAATACACTGAAGATTTCTATAGGATAAACATCAAAGCAGGTCATCGCGAAAGCGATGATGATAAATTTTCCAGGTATATGAATGGTGTACGATATGACATTCAGGATGAGATGAGCATGGTGACCATCCAAACCATAGAATATGCTTATCATATGGATCTGAAAGCTGAAGATAAGCTGAGCCGAAAGCAAGGTCAAAGAGGCCGAGGTAGAAGTCAAAGCAAAGGCAAGACGATTGCCCAGGACAAAATTCAGAAACCTAAAGAAGAGGGGAAGAAACCTCAAACTCAACCTGAGAGAGGAGGAAGCTCACAGGGGAGGTAGTATGCTGATAGAAATACTTTTCCTCGAGTTAGAGGAAGAGGAAGAGGCAAAGGAGGCGAAGTGAAATGCTTTGTCTGTGGAAAAATCAGACATAAATCCTATGAGTGTCCAGATAGGAAGAAAGATGGTGGTGAAACTCACATTTCTGAGGCTCAAGGATGGAATGTTGAGGCAGAGGATGCTGAGGGTGGAATATCTTTGATGATGAGGAAATTTCTCTTGAAACCATAAAGGGAGCCAGAGAACCTAGCCCAAAGAAACAGTTTTTTTCAGACTCCTTGCAAAACCAAAGATAGGGTATGCAAGGTCATAGTAGATAGCGGTAGCACAAATAATCTTGTATCTAAAGAAATGGTAGAAAAACTGGAGCTGGAGACTATTGCGCATCCAAGCCCATACAAAGTTTTGTACCTACAAAAAGGACATCAGGTAAATGTCACTAAACAGTGTTTAGTTGAATTTAAAATAGGAGGATATAAAGATAAGATATTATGTGATGTCATTCCCATGGATGTTTTTCATCTATTTCTAGGTAGACCAGGGCAATATGACATAAATGTGGTGCATGATGGGAGAAAGAACACGTACACTTTAGAGAAAAGCGGTAGGACGCACATGTTACTACCAATTAAGAACCAAGAGGTGAAAACAGAGATGAGCAACACTGTACTTCTCATTAGTGGGAAGGAACTTCTTAAGGAAGTCAAGAAGAAGGAAGACACGCAATTCATTGTGGTTAGGAAGCCCATAATTGTTCTGAACAACACTAGGATAGATGATTTATCGGAAGAAATCTAGGAGTTGTTGGAATAATTTGTTGATATAGTAGTGGACAAACTACCTTGTTCGTTGCCACCTATCAGGAGTATAAGCCATCATATCGATCTTATAACTAGATCCAGTTTTCCAAACAAAGAAGCATACAGGTTGACACCATAGGAGAATGAAGAAGTTAAGAGACAAGTCTAGGACCTAATGGACAAAGGATTGATTTGGGAGAGCTTGAGTCCATGCGTTGTTTCGATAGTGCTCAGCCCAAGAAAGGACGGTGGCTAGAGAATGTGTACAGACTCAATGGAAATCAACAAAATTACCATCAGGTACAGGCTCCCATTGCCAAGGATGGATGACTTGATGGATTTCTTGAGTGGAGCAAAGTTTTTTTCAAAGATTGATTTGAAAAACAGATATCATCAGATTAGAATGAGAGAAGGTGATGAATGGAAGACAACATTCAAGACAAATGAAGGGTTGTATGAATGGATTTTCATGCCATTTGGCTTAAAAAATGCGCCCAATACTTTCATGAGGTTGATGAACAAAGTCCTGAAGGATTTCATTGGGAAATTCGTCATTGTATATCTTGATGATATATTAATTTTCAGCAAAAGTAAAGCAGAACATTTAAAGCATTTAGCTGCATTGATGAGGAGGTTACAGCAAGGGAAATTGCTGATCAATATGAATAAATCGTCATTTATGAGGACATAACTCATTTATTTGGGTTTTGTTATCTATGCAATTGAATTAAAACTGGATCCAAAAAAGATAAATGCGATTAAGGATTGGCCATCGCCGAAGAGTGTGTTTGAAGTTCAAATCTTCCATGGTTTGGCTAGATTCTACAGGAAATTCATTCAAAAATTTAGTGGAATTAGCACACCGATGATGGATACAGTGAAGAAAAGACATTAATCTTTTCACTGGAGGGAGGAAGCGGAGAAGAGCTTCAACTTGTTGAAGAAGAAGATCACTGAGCAACCAATTCTAGTTTTGCCAGATTTCAGCAAGACATTCCAGGTCAGGTGTGACATGAGTGGATTTTCCATTGGAGTAGTCTTGAGCCAAGACAACAGGTCGATCATGTATTTCAGTGAAAAACTGAATGAAGAAAAGATCAAGTACTCTACGTATGACAAATAATTCTATGCAGTCCTACAAGCGTTGAAGAAATGGAGACACTATTTGGTTCCCAAGGAGTTCGTTTTGTACAATGATAATCATGCTTTGCAATTCATGACTTGATAGGAGAATTTGAACCAAAAACATGCTAAATGGGTTGAATACATGCATAATTTTACTTTTGTGATTAAGCATATTTCTAGAACTGCTAACAAAGTTGTTGATGCTTTAAGAAGGAAGTGTTTGCTTATGTAGGAATTTAGAGTCAAGACGTTGGGTTTTGATAACCTCAAGGAAATGTACAGGGATGATCCAGACATCAAAGAGGCATATGAGGCATCTGAGAATCCAATTCTTAACGATAGAAGACAATGGACTGAATACATGATCCAGGATGGATTATTGTTCAGGGGAAATCAACTATGTATTTCGAAATGCTCCATGAGGGAGAATTTGTTGAAGGAAAAGAAAAATGGAGGATTGGTCAGACACTTCGGTCATGATAAAACATTCTCAAAGTTGAATGGCTCATATTTGTGTCCATGGATGAGGACGGATGTGAAGCAATTTGTGGACAGGTGCAGAATTTGTCAGCACACGAAAAGAAAGAGGCAGAACACAGGGTTATACCAACCATTACCCATACCGGAAAGGTCGTGGGATGCCGCGAGCATGGATTTCATATTGGGACTTCCAAGGACACAAAGGAGATATGATTCAATATTTGTAGTGGTAGACATATTTTCAAAGATGGCACATTTCATACAATGCTAGAAAACCAGTGACGCAACTTATATTGCGAACCTGTTTTTCAAGGAAGTCGTCAGACTTCACGGCTTTCCAAGGAGTATTGTTTCTGATCGAGATACCAAGTTCGTCAGACATTTCTGGAGGACCTTATGGAAGAATTTGGGGACAAATTTTTATTTTACCTCAACATATCATCCTCAGACGGATGGATAGACAGAAGTCATGAATATGAGCTTGGGAGATTTGTTAAGGAGCTTAGTGACTGAACACCACAGTCAATGGGATCACATTCTGCCACAGGCAGAATTTGCTTACAACGATTCACTCAATAGAAGCACAGGGCAGAGTCCATTCCAAATTGTATATGGAATGCAACCGAGGGGAGTTTCTGAATTGAAAGATTCTGAACAAGTTGAAGTCAGGAGTGCTAGTGAAAATGAATTTGTAGAAGGAATGAAGGAGCTTCATAGAAGAATTAAGGAATGATTACAAAGTTCAAGTCAAGAGTACAAGCATAGAGCATATCAACACAAGCAAGAACTTCAATTCAAAGTTGGTGATTTGATTCTTGCACATTTGAGGAAGGAGAGGTTCCCAAGGGGAATATACAACAAGCTGAAGATGAAAAAGATTGGACCGTGCAAGGTCATAAGGAAATTTGGGACAAACACATATGAGATTGAATTACCCGATGGGGTCGGAATCTCACCGATATTCAATATCGCGGATTTGTACCCTTATAGTGCTAAAGAAGAAGGAGTAGAAGATAAACAAGAAAATATTCAATGAAAAAAACAAATGCTTGTAGTTGAAAAGCCACAGATGGAAAGCATAATTGACAAGATGATTAGAAAAAATACCACGAGAAAAGAGTATTTTGAATACTTGGTCAAATGGAAAGGACATCCAGTTGAAGATGCCAGTTGGGAGGATGAAACAACAATTCAAAAGCATGGACAAACAGTGAAGGAACTCATGAATAGGATTTCATGAAAATCTTCAAGCGAGGGATTATGATATAGGAGCGTCGTATAAAGCCAAAGACACGCGCCTAACCAAAGGAGACAGCTGGAAAATCACCATCACAAATTTTGAAGTGTTTTGAAGATTAATGAATGGACATTAATGTGATAGCTAGGGAAGCGTACTTACTTTTTTGTTTTGGAGATTGTAAAAAGATCTTGAGCATTGCTCTCATCTGTTGAATGTAGAGGCATTTATGCGTAATGAATGCAAGTAGATAGATTTAATTTAATAGATTAGATAGTTTTAGGAGCGTAGGAGGTAGGAGGGAAAACAGATGATAGACACTCTCAATCCTTGTATCATTGTAACAAAATTCAGAATTCATAAGCTGTAGAGCTGCAGAGAGGAATATAGGAGGACAAAGAATTTTATGCATTTTTAGTTGCTATTGGCCATGTACAGGAGCACTGGATTCAATAGAAGAAAGATTTGATTCCAATCTATGTGTTTATTATGGTTGTTGGAACCACCTGTTAAATGGTATGTTGCAGACTTGTTTGCATTCTCTGTGTGCATTTTATTTCAATGCCAATGTGTGTGTATGCTCTAGAGTTCTATGTTGAATATTTGAATTCTGGATAAGGGGTGAATGAGTTTCAGTTGTTTCTCTTTCTGAGATCTCCTGGAAAGAGTGGAGTGGAGGGTCCACAAGGATTGTGTCGACCAGATTCCGTGTTTCATATTAGAACCCTCAGAGAAGATTCAAATTGTGTCTTTACAGGAAAAGAGTGCTAGCAAAACACAGAGCTGTGCAAGGTGTGTACAGGTCGGGTAGAGTCTTGGATTTTACAAATCCAAGACAGAAATTGGTAGACTTCTATCACAAGGAGTGCACGGAGTCAAAGACCCTAAATAACCAAAGGTTATTTGAAAAATTGTCGTAAGGAGTGCGTGCAGGGACCCTTCTGGAGGCCTTGATTTTGCAAGTGGAAGCTTAGGAGGGTTAGAACCTCTCAATTGTTCCAATGGGAGACAGAGGTTGAATTGGTCCACAGGAATTAAGTTTTGGAGGAATAACGCCAAGTCATTTAGCTAGAAGTCCTTGAGAAGTTGAATCAGATGGTTGAATCGCTTCAAGAGGAAGTGTCGAAATCCCATGAACTGTTGGATCTCTTATAACAACAAAGAGTTTAGGACTGAGTGTATTTTCAACACCCATAAGCTCAAGAGGATGAGTGACCTTCAGATCTAGATCAACAAGAACCGTTGATCTCGTATATGAATTCGCGTATCGGAATTTGGGGAATCGAGTGACCAGTGGTTTGGGTCAAGTGTAGTAGATTTCTAGTTGGCGAAATCCTGATACAACCAGGACCGTTGGATCGATGGAGGCACACAACCATCGATCTTGCCGAAGTACTATTCTAGAGCCGGGGATCCATAGAGGAAGAGGAATGGTTGTTGGTTGCCTTCTTGAGTCGTGAAAGCCAAAAAATCTGTGTGGACAGGTGGCAAGAACTCACCCCGTAAGTAGAGTAAAGTAGAAGTGACAGGTGGCATACACCCATTGCTTTGGGTAGAGTCAACCTTCATTGACAGACTACTTTTCAGGGATTCGCAAGGGAAGGGCATGAGAAGTTGGTGCTCCAAATCGTGAAGTCGCAAGTTACAAAAGGTGCTTGGATAAGGATTGGTTGTGTTCCTATAGGAAAAGGGGCTGAAGAGAGGGGCTTACACCTTAGCCCATTTGTATTTCACATTTCAACTATTTACAAGGGCCATGGCATAGTATTTGAAGCGCCCCAACTCACGAGATCCGAAATCTTTTGCAGGCTTAGGCAAGAAGTTTAATTAACCCTTATCGAGGTTTAGAGAAGATCCTTCACAGAGATCGGCCCTAGGGAAATAGGTCTGAACTACTTTTTAACAAAGAGAGCCAGTGCTCACCAAGGTGAGACACTTGGTCTGATATATTCTTTATCTAGGAGTTCTTGCAGCTGAATTTTCAGTTATGTTAATTCGGGTAGACTCATTTTATAAGGTACCTTCGATATCGAGGTAGATCCAGGTAGTAGATCGATGGGGAAATCTATCTCTCTTCTTGGAGGTAGATCTAGTATTTTTTCCACAAAGACATCTCTAAATCCATGTAGGACTGTAAAGTCCTCTAAACTGGGTTTGTTTTCCTTTTCTAAAAGATTAGTTACCTGAACAACATAAACTTGGAAACCTTTGTTCATACATTTCTTAAACTAGATGGATGATATTTGCCTAACCGAAACTGGTTTTCTCATCCCTTGTATCATCCTAACTGTGTTGTTTTCGTCTCCGTAAATAAGTGACTTTTCGTAACAGTTTAATATTACTTTTTGTTTCTCTAATTAGTCCATTCCAATGATTAAATCGTAATATCCCAAAGGTAAAATGTTTAGATCTAACTTTGTACTTTGACCATCTATGCTGAGTTCAGATTCAGGAATAAAGTCAGTTACCTTTCTCTTGGTCCCCGTTGCTAACTGTACTAACCAGGACTTAGAATGCTTTACTTTCTTAAGCTTGTTTAATTCAACTAAACCAAGAGTAACATAACTTGGACTAGCTCCTGGGTCAAATAATATGGAAATGCAGTTATCGTGAATTTTACCTTCAACCTCCATGATAGAGGATTGATTATCTACTTGCCTTCCATCCACATCTACATTAATTCTGTGCACACTTCTGCCCATATCTCCTACTATCGAAGATTCTTGCAGGTTATGGACTGAAGTTCTTGTCGTGGAAATTAAGCGTGGACAATTTCTCCTCAAGTGAGGTTCTCCACACTCCCAACACTTCAATGGTTCTCTGGGGATATCCCCAACTTTATTGACTCCCAAGTTAACTGGTCTACCTCCCCCTTGAGCGCTCTAGGTGTTTGAATGATAGTCCTTCTTTTGGAAACTTTTTTTCATATTATGAAAAGGGGTCAGTTGGAAGCCTTTATTTCACTGATTCATTATGTCTTGTTTCTTATCCTTCCATGCCTTGGGAATTTCACACCTCTGTCTCTATTGATCATAGCACATCTAAGCCTTTTTAAACACTTCATTTAAAGACTTGGGATTGTCAAATTCAATTTTGTCTTTTTACAACTATGGTAGACAACTTAAGAATCATTGTATCTTTACTTTGTCTTCCTTGATGTATGGTACAAATCTCAATAGTTATAAAAAATTATTTATTAGATCGTCCATGGTCATTTGTCTGAGGCTTAGCTCGTATAATTCCTTAGTTTTTCTTTCGTAATAGCTTTCTGACAAATATTGTTTCTTGAAATGTTTTTTAAAATCTAACCATTCCATTTGTTTCTCTTTCAATCCCTTAGACAATTTCAGGTCTTGCCACCAGATACTTGTTTTTCCCTTCAAGTTGTCAATGGCCATTCTGACTTTCATATTACTAAAGCAGTTGTAAATCTGGAAGTATTTATTTATATCTAGTATCCATGCTTCAACTTCTCCACCCATCCTTGATTGTCCATCAAAGGTGGACAGTTTTATTTTCTTGAATTTACCTTCCAGTCGATATACTTGTTTTATTTTCCTTCCCGTAGTTGTTTTGTTTCTTGTCCTGTGGGTGTCTTCGAAAGAACTATCCTCATTTTTTGTTTCATGACCAGATTTTTAGAGGACCTTTAGTTGACTTCTTCCTCTTTGTCATTTTTCTTTAGGCTCCTCCTGGTTACTATACTGCATAGAAACATTTCATTTATTTCTAACTGGTCTTCCTATGCCTTTTTCAACTTTTCGTTATCTGCTTTAAACACTTGTAATTACACGATGAGGTTCTTCATTGTTTCCAAAACTTGGGTGTTTTAACTTTCTTTGTTTTTATGCCCTGGTTCTTTAGGAAGTCCTTGATTTGGATTCTCGCCAGGTCTGATTTTTTCTTCATTTTGTGATGACATTATCACAACAGACCAACAATTTTTATGTTTGTAACAGTAAAAATATTCGTTAGTTTTTCTTCAACAGAAATAAAACAATAAAACTAATTTTGGCCTTTCCCTGAGGTCCAAGTGTCGTAACCTTCAACTCTGATACCATATGTAATGTATCCCAAATTTCACAAAAAAAAAGAAATTGTTCGGGGCCATTAACCTCCCTTGAATCTCCCAAAAATGTTTGTGACACAGAGATAATCCATGATATATATATTATTCCTTTATTGTGTGCATAAAATTTTTACTTCTCTGTCATTATCCATCTTAAAGGCCTAAGGAGATTTAAATTCCACTTGTCTCTTACTGTTATATTTGATTATAGCGTCATTAATGGATTATAAATCACACACTTATTTGTATTCAAGAGATTTATGACCATGATCGTAATAGCCTTTAGAATAACCACTATCCACATTAAATCATGTAATAGACTATGTTATAGAAGACATGGGTTCTCTAAATCATGGACATATTCTCAACACATATCGGCATAGTGTTGAGCTAGGAAGCATAAGTCCTGAGCACTAAGATTTTCATTTTTTTACCCATACTAACTTGTTATTTTATCATAGCGCGGCGAACATATACTTATACATAACACATTGTTTTATTATAGCACAACTAACATATACTTATACATAACATAGTAACCCTACCCAACTATTAACACAGTTTTCTCATTCTACAATTAGCGCTAGGATTAAACATGACTCGGCAATTAAGTGGTTTGAAAACCGTTTTATGGTGGATGATAGGTCAGGTTTGAGCCTAATCTGTGCTATCCTATACAAATTTACTCCTGGACTAGTCCATTAATGGTGAAGCCTGTCTCGTACCTTCCAGAACTGACACTTAGGCAAAAATTCCCAATGTAGGCTCGCCACCTCCCTCGAGTTCACATGGAAATGGTATGGGGAGTACCAACCACTATTACTCCTCTAGCAAGGACCTCGAGGTAACAATTGTTTTATTTCTTTCCCCTTTAGTATGTAACACAAACTTCCTCTGAGTTGTATATGACCGGTGATTTCGTAAGGCTTAGCTCTGTTGAGAGATGTCCTCTGCGCTGTATACAACTCGTGATTTGGTAGGGCTCGGCTCTGGTGAGTGATTTCCTCTGTGCTATATACAACCGATGATTTGGTAAGGCTTGGCTCTAGTGAGAGATGGCCTATGCACTGTATAAGACCAATGATTTAGTAAGGCTCGACTCTAGTGAGCGATGGAAGGAGACAACGCACATATGGGGTTCTTTATGTGCAAGGGTAAGTAAACGTTCTAGTTCTTATGTTCTCTGTGAGTTGTTTCCTTTGAATGTATTCTCTGTCTGGTGCAATGTAAAATGAAATTGAGAGGTTCCATGTACAGACCTCATGTTTTGTTTTTCTTTGTTTGAGGGTTGACAATTGCACCTTTGTATGTGTATTCTTCCCAATATTCCATCGGGTTTATGGTTCCATTTATAAGTTAGGTGAAACACCCTTAGATTTAACACTCAGATTTGAGGGTTATTGTATTTTCTCTCGGTTTGATGTCAGTCTTCAAGCCTATAGTCATTGCAGTCCCTTTCCAGTCAGACCGTGGCCTGAATCATTAATATAAAATTGAACCCTTAGGTCTTCATCGCTTTATTTTATTCACCGTTCATTTTAGTGGTATTCTTACACTCTAGAAATCGTCCAAAGATCTCAAATTTTATTTATGTTATTCAGACTTGACTATTTAAAACTCTATAGGAAAATTTTGTATTTACATTTTGTACTTGTATGGAAACATTAATAGGATTTTATTCATTTGAAACAACATTTGTTTGTATCCTCTAGTTGTAAAACGATTTCTTTGCCACGAATAATTTTGGTTTGTCTCGCAGCCACCTCGACAACATCCTTTGCTTGATCTCTTGTTTGATGTAGTTATAATATTAAGCCATTTACGAAAGGCCTTTCCTATGTCGATCCCTCTACACTAGCAAAAGAGAGGGTATCCTTGTGTAATCATTTGTTTAATGTATACGGAACGAAAGTGGTAGGGTTCAAACACATTTTTACATAGTTAGACTTTAACCTACGGATTTGGTTCTTATTGTAAATTTCTATGCACTCAGACTTTTTTATTTTGCCTTTCTATAATCTTGTTTAGATTTAATGATCCATATATTATGAATATACTCAGGTTTCATATTGTGCACCTCTACGAATGCATATTAGTTTAATAATTATTCATTGTGATCGTTACCCCAAATCGGAAATTCCAACTTTGTGATTACGGGGAATTAAATTGGTAGTTTTGTTTAATCGTTGACCTCACCACAATCGAATCCTTTCATTTATTTGATCCTCTATACAAGGTATGGAGATTACTATTATGTGCTTCATGTTTGATTAATATATGCACAAACTATTTCGATGATAACTGGCTTCACTTCTTTTCTTACTCATGCTTCCTCTATTTTACAAATGACAAGTTCTATGCACGGATATATGAAATTAATTATGGGCCCTTTCTATTTTGCGAGGGTACCCATCAGTCGGTTCTAGGTCCACTCCTCCTTCTCCTGGATCGTGGAGATATTGTCTCACAAGGAACAAAAGGCGATCTGGTTTTCTCCGTGACTCAAGCTATGTTTTTTTCCCTTGGTTTATTCTACTTTTTAATTTCCATAGAATTAAAATGCTAGCAAGTTGCTAAAACCCTTTTTTACTTCTTTTGCAGGTTGTGCAAGTTGGTGTAATCGGTTGAAGGAAGCGTCTTACCTAGAAAGGTATTCAAGTTCCATATCGTCTCTTGACCGATCTATGTGCTCATTAACTTTGGTTACATACAGATTCTGTGTATGTTTTCTTAGATCTCTGTTTACAATATAAGAGGTTGTGGAGTTTTTGGTCTATGGTACTTGAACTGTAATATTTTGAGTAATGATCGATTGAATACAATGGTTGTTTTTGCATGATACTTTGAATTCTACTAAATCACTATATTTCTATGGTAATAAATAATGTCTTCATATTGTTATTCTTTCCTTAACCCTAAAATAAGGAAAGTGGGGCCAAGTGACCTAGAAGATGTTTTTAAGGAAGCTACTTGGAGAGTATAAATAAGAGGCAATGCTCTCTCATTTTAATAACACTTGAGCATATTGAATATCTATAGGTGTCTGAGGTAACCAAGAATATATAAGACAAAATTCTTAGGGAAGGTGAAGAAAAGAAGGCCAAAATGCAAGGAAGGATACATTCTTTTGATGGTGCTTTCTAAGGTATGTTATTTACATGTCATCTCACCATTTTCGCTATAAATTTTTTTTCTACAATGATTCAGACCGTGAAATTTCTATTCCATTGATAAAACATATCCAAGTATCCGTGGTAAACAATTCATCTTGTGCGTCATTATATTTTTTGAGTTACACTCCGTGGAAAATAGAGTTTGTGGCTAGTCCTGAAACTAGTCAAAAACATGTGTTTCAGGTAAAAACGTCATAAATTCTTCATAACAGATCCAAATTCAGTGAAACCAAATATGTTATTTAGGCTACAATATTTAGTATGATGTGTAATAGTTTCATATCAATTCAACAAATATTCCATGCGGGGCCCAATCTACAAGGTCGCTCTCTAGAATAAGCCAGAATTCAGCAAGGTATGCCATTTTTTCTATAACTCCTTTTCTGAGAGGTTCCAAGTAGTGATACCTAGAATAATTACATAAAACACATTTAAGAACATTGTTTATCATTTTCATATCTTTATACATTACAGGTACAAAGTTATGATTACTTCAATTTAGGGTTGTTGACTAATCCAAAACTAGGCATGTGAGACTAAATAAAAGTTTGATGAAAATGCTAGTCTCTTGTTGTTGAAGTTAAGGAAGGTTTGCATGAATGTGATCATATACACCAGGTCTATCACAAACCTACAAATCATATTTGGATGATGAAATTGATGAGGGATTTTGGTTGAGGTACATGTTGAGTACATGGTTGAGACAAGTAGTTGATGAGTTGGCACATACATGAGGTGTATAGTTGATGATGTTGGTACATATTGATGAGTCATAGTTGATGAGTAGTTGACACATGATTGGTACATACTGGGTACATGGTTGGAGACACTTGTTTATGGTACAGGTTGATTACAAGTTATTTGGTACAGGTTGGTGCATGGTTGATGCATTTGTTTATGGTACAGGTTGATTATAGGTTATTTGGTACAGTTTGGTGCATGTTTGATGCACTTGTTTGTGGTACAGGTTTATTACAGGTTGAGGTACATGTTGATGCATGGTTGATGCATGGTTCAAATTTATTGGTATAGGTTTACAACGGTATATCTCACAGTGACATGTTGACAGTGGTTCCATCATTCTACTTCTACTTCAAGGTGGCAGGAAAAGGAAATGATAGGTGGTTGTAGCCACATTCTGGTTGTAGTCGGAGAACATAAGGGGTTGTAACCTCCTTCTGGTTATAGCCAGAGAATTGGGGAGTTGGAGCTTCCCTCATGTTGTAGCCTAAGAAACTAGGGGGTTGGAGCCTCCTTCTAGTTGCAGCTGGAAAACAAAGGAAGTTGGTGTTTCCAATGAATGTAATTCTTCAAGACATATAAGAAAAATCATTTCATGGTTTTCTCTCGATTTGGGTTTCCACATAAAACACTGGTGTATTGTGTATGTGTATGTTTGTTCATTTATTCATTGCTTATTTACTCTGTAGTTATTGGATGATAATGCTTCATTGATATAACACTTGGATTATATGGTTAAAAAGGATTAAATTTCTCTATTAATGATTCACCCCCCCTCTCAGTAATCCAACAATTGGTATCAGAGAAGGTTCCTTCATAAATTAGTTTAACCACTGAAAGGTAGATCATGGAGAGTACCAACTCATATAAAAATGGAATACCACAGTTTGATCGACATAAGCATGTTTTTTGGAGCATAAGGATGAGGACATATATACATGCACATGGATTTAAAGTTTGGCAATTAATTGTAGATGGATACACAACACTAGCAATTCCACCAACAAATGACAAAGAAGTAAAACTCGGTGAGAATAATTCCAAAGACACAAATTCACTTTTGAATGGTCTTAGATGGTCTTAGCGATACAGTATTCGTCAAAGTTTCATAGTGTAAATACGCTAAAGAGATTTGGGACAAGCTTCAAAATATTTATGAAGGAGATACAAAATTCAAGACAACAAAGCTTTAGACTTATAGAGGTCAGTTTGAACAACTAAAAATTAAGGAAGATGAAGATAGTGCAACCTACTTATTACGAGTCGATGAAATAATGAATGCAATTGTAGGATTGGGAGAAGAAATTGAAGAATCTATAATTTTTCAAAAGATACTAATATCTCTTCCTATGAGATTCAACCCTAAGATATCAACACTAGAAGAAAGATCAGATCTGGAATCAATAAGAATGGATGAGCTGCATGGAATTTTCACAACATATGAAATGAGAATTGAGAAGGAAAATCCAGATTTAAAAGAAGCAGCCTTCAAGGAATCCAAAAGATCAAAGAAAAAGAAAAAGGAACAAGAAGAATATAGCAGCAACAATGACGCCTCGGAAGATGATGAATAAGTGGCCAACTTCGTCAAAAGACTGAACAAGGGAACCGACAGTAGGTATAGAGGTAATCTCCCTTTAATTTGTTTTAATTGTGATTGTATTGGTCATTTTGATAACAAATGTCCTCATAAGAAAAAAAGAAATGATGAAGGTTACTCAAAAGGAAAACACACATATAAAGGAAAAATAACTACAAAGAAATTTTTCAAGGAAATCTTATACACCAAAGAAGACATCTCATCATCAGATGAAGATGAAGTCAGTGACAATTAGATGAGAAGAGTTCTATTCATGGCAGTTAAAGGCTCTGACAAAGAAGACTCCAAAGAAGAATATGAAGAAGCCGAAGAAGAATGTGAAGAAGTCAAAGAAGAAATTGAAGAGGTAGAAGTTGACTATCAAGAAGAATTAATGTGTGTCATAGAGGTTATCAGAAGAGAAAAGAGGAAAAACAAGAAACTACAAGAAGAACTAGACAAGAAACAAGACACTCGAGAACTAGAACAAATGATTACAAAATTGAAGGTTCAAATAGAAGAAGATAAAAGAATTGAAGAAGCACTAAAAAAAAAACTAGAATAAAAGGACAAGATCATTGGAAACTTGGAAGCAGAGGTTGTCACACTAAGAAAGGATATTCAAAAGAAAAATATGTAGAATAGATCAAAAGTTTTGGATGACATTATCAACAATAAAAAATCTCATCTTGACAAGTACGAACTTGGATACAATCAGACAGAAAAGGGATCAAGATCCAAAACAACAAAGCAAGATACAAATCCAAAGAGCTATGTAGAAACAATCAAAGAGGATATGAAGATATACACGGAAGATTACAGGGACACTCCTCCACCAAGAAGATTCAGATTTTAGAATCAACAACAGACATATAGGCCTCAAGAAGAAGAATGATTCATAAGAGCACCTCCTTTCAGAAGATCTTCAACTCCCAGGTATCAAACTCTATTTTTTGGTTTATGTTGTGCATGTAATAATTTTCGACATAAAGTTGTGAATTGCAGAGATAACAACAGGAACAGTAACAACTTTGAGAGTTATACACAAAGGGATTATTCAAGGAGACCTAGTGACACACAAAGAAGAAGTTACAACATGTTTGAATCTTTGAGCACTGAAGTGGAATGTTACAAATGTAAAAATTTTGGACACATGGCCAAGGATTGCAGAATGACAACCCCTCCTAAAGAACCTCAACAGAATAACAAAAATCACGAATAAGAACCTCAGAAAATGACATGGATAAGAAAGCAAGATCAGTATAACAATGAAGATGTAATGACCTCCTCATTACGACAACAACTCTGAGAACAGGTGCAATTTTTTTTTGTTTAAGGTGTGTACGCGCATGTAGAAGTAACAACTACACTTGAATCTACGTCGCCACTCGAAAACCAACACAACGCAACCACGATGTTCAGCACAAGAAGACTGAAGGCACACAACGATGAACTGCAACTATATACGACCAAAGACATAAGGCGCACCACACAAACATTAAGACATACTGGGGGTTCACAGTAAGAACACAGAGGGAAGAGTCCAAGGTGTTAGGGTTACCATTTCTGCACCGGAAAGCAGGGCGTTTAGTCTTATGTCTTCTCGAAAGAAGATTAGACAGGCTCCTCGCCGACTGCTCAGGCAGAAACTAGTAACCCGACCTAGAACAAGATGCAAGCAAGACGAACACAACAAGACGACCCCGACATATCACAGTGACAACAAGAAATAAATGCCCCTAGACATAAGACGTACAATTAGCAGTTGTAAGCAGTAAACGACACCAGGTGTTAAGTACAGTACAGTCACAAAAGGAAGAATCCATCAGTAGAGTTTACTATTTCTGCACAGAAAAGTAGGGTTTTTAGTCTTATGTCTTCTCGAAAGAAGATTAGACAGGCTCCTGGCCGACTGCTCAGGCAAAAACTAGTAATCTCCGTTAGGTGTGTCGCAAGAGTGGAAACTGTGCCTTTAAACAGCCCGAGACTCTTGATACGACACTAGATTCCTTCCACCAGAGATACACACAGACATATATACTAAGCTACAAGAGGTGTCTATATCCCGCCCGACTCAATCGACCAAGCAACCAACGGAATACTATCAAGTACAACATAAACAAGAAGAACAAATACGTCCCTCACGGAAGACGCGTGACAAAAGGACTCCAACCACGAAACCCAAGTTCAACATTAATCAAATGAACAACAACCCTCATTTACGAACTCTGCGTAATCTATTGTACTCAAATCAAGGTTATTACACCATATATGTTATTATTAACGATGGAAGTTACAATAACACTGCCATGAATTATTAAACACCTTTCATTTATATCACATATCCGGGCCATGATCTTACAATTACAATACCTCGTATATGTTACATCCACCAAATTATAATGACCTTACAAGATAAAAACATTTCAAATATTCGTGAGGAGCTCATTATTCGATGTCATTTAGGATCATAAATTTTCTTATAATGCAATAAGTAACCTCATATTTAGCGTCATATTTATAAATAACCTCAATATATGAATAACCTCATGCGTATAAATACTTATAAAAATAAACTCACATTTATATATAACATACTATTATGAATAACATCATGTTTAAAAGTAACCATCATCATGTTTAAAATAACATCATATAAAAAATACCAAACATCATGTCAATACATAAAATAACCTCAATATATATAAATAACATCCGACTTTAAAAATAACAATATGACATCATAATTGAAAACGTAAATACATAACAACAACGATATTTAAATGACCATGTGTAAATATAACCATAATTAAAAAGAACATTGTACCAAATATCCATATTTTAAAATGCCAATATTTAAAAACTAATACATCTAAAATGACAATATATATAACAACATCATAAATAAATTACCATGTCACATCATAGTTAAAAACTGTCCATATATAAAAATGACCATAATTAAACATGTCACATGTAAAGGTATCGACTTTTAGAAAGGCAATGTATAAAATAGCTATATGTTTCTTTAAAAAGACAAGCTTAAAAGTCAATACTCATTGTCAATCGACAAAGATAATCTCATATTACAATTAACGTCAATTAAAGATAACAATATGACATCAGGGTTAGAAACTGTCCATATATAAATATATATACACTCATTTTATATAAATATATAAAATTTTGGAAGACAATATATAAACTGTTAGAAACTTTCCATAAATAAATATATAATTGTTATAGAGACAGGCCAAAACGTGTGCACATACCAAGTAATCATGGTTTCTCTACTGTAGTCTCTGTGGAAGGTTTTGCAAAGCCACTGGTCAAAGTTTTTAGAGACAGTTTTATTTCCTATCTAGCAAAATGTCCAACGTGGATCTCATTGTTAATCTATAGAGAATGGAAGATCTGAATGATTCAATACGAGTCCACAAACAATAATTATCACAATTATCTCTGATTCAACTAAAATAAAAATTACAAACATCAAATCCAAATCTCAATATTCATTGGTGAACCGAAAACTAACAACATGAAATCCAAATCAAAATGGAAAGATTCATAAAACTAGAAAGGATGTTAACGCAGACGAATTGCCAGGATTAAAATGAACTGCCAGGTTAAAACGAATTGCCGGAGATTAAAATGAGTTGCGAGAGGTGAAAAAGAATTGCCAGAGATGAAAACGAATTGTCGGAGATTAAAATGAGTTGTCAGAGGATAAAAACGAATTGCCAGAGGTGAAAATGAATTGCCAGAGATTAAAATGAGTTACTAGAGGTTAAAAACGAATTGCCAGAGATGAAAACAAATTGCTAGAGATTAAAATGAGTTGCCAGAGGTTAAAAACGAATTGCCACAGGTGAAAACGAATTGCCAGAGATTAAAATGAGTTGCCAAAGATTAAAAACGAATTGCCAGAGGTTAAAACGAATTGCCAAAGATTAAAATGAGTTGCCAGAGGTTAAAAATGAATTACCAGAGGTGAAAATGAATTGCCAGAGATTAAAATGAGTTGCCAGAGGTTAAAAACGAATTGGCAGAGGTGAAAACGAATTGGCAGAGATTAAAATGAGTTGCCAGAGGTTAAAATGAGTTGCCAAAGGTTAAAAACGAATTGCGAGACGTTAAAACGAATTGCCAGAGATTAAAATGAGTTGCCAGAGGTTAAAAACAAATTGCCAGAGGTGAAAACGGATTGCCAGAGATTAAAATGAATTGCCAGAGGTTAAAATCGAATGGCCAGAGGTAAAAACGAATTGTCAGAGATTAAAATGAGTTGCCAGAGTTTAAAAACGAATTGTCAGAGGTGAAAACGAATTGTCAGAGATTAAAATGAGTTGATAGAGGTTAAAAACGAATTGCCAGAGGTGAAAACGAATTGCCAGAGATGAAAACGAATTTATAGGATCGGAACAGCATTATCCTCACTGAAATTTGCAGCAATAGTGAAAAACGAAATTCCCAATGAGTTTAAAACTTTCATGATCAATACGCAAAACAAATAGCATTCGAATTGCCATAATGGGTCCGAACCCTTTGGGCCAATAAATAAAACAGAAGGCATTCAAATTACCCAATGAAACAGAGTTTTCCTATCAATAGAGGTATAACATTCACAACAGTTACCCATTCACATGCAGATTTAAACATACATCCAAATGCATTCTACTCTACCAGAAGTAAAAATCATACTGTTGCCTTTCGCTTGCCTCGGATGACGTCCCGCGCTCTGTGCCGCCCCTGCTCGCCGACCGTAGAGACCTCATCGGTACCTCCCAGCCAATCGCTAGGGGTACTCTGCTTCCCCCTTAGCCCCCCGAGCCGTAAAGGGGCCACACCAGATCTAGAGATAAGACTAGCTTCTCAGCTCACCTTCAAGGCAGAGCTACCACTCCAATACCACTAAGAAATTCCCAACTCCTCACAAGCAAACAGTCAAGCCACAATCTGGCAGCGTAAGGTTACGCTAACCGTTGATCCCTTCTTCCTCCTTTTCCCCTTCTTTTATAGAATTTGAGACCCACCTACTTTCCCTAAATCATTATTAATTTAATTTTTAATGACAATCCTCCAAAAATTCTCTGTCGTCCAAGTGTCACTCATCCCCCATGTTTCTCTAAAATTATTTTCTTTAATTTAAATAAAAGACTCATTTCCCTCACCCCTCCTATAGTCACTCCTAAAATTACTCCTAGGGTTCCTAGATCCCCACTCAGCTTTTAATAACTTTCCTAAAATGAAGTTGCTGATTTTAGTAACTCCTTAATTGCTGATTCCTTTTGCTTTTTACCCTATGTTCCCTTACTTTCCTTTATTAAGTTTTCTTTATTACAAGTTTCCTTATTTCTATTAATTGTTATTTTCCTTTATTGTTTATTTTATTTTATATTTATTTTTTCTAAAACCCAAAAAGATAAATGCGCTTATTAATCTTTTCATTATATTTCTAAAATCCTAACTT
>ML795683.1:224349-234380 GCA_009831015.1 Picea engelmannii | reverse complement strand
GAGATGTTTTAAATTTAGGTTTAGATTTGAACTGGGCGACAATTAATTAGGGGAGTCGTTTTAAGAATTTCATCAGGCGTTAAGGTCTCAGGGTCATCTAGGTTGTCTCATCATCATCATCAATGCGACGTGCCCTTCAGGACACACTATGTGCTCCAAGGGTGCCACTTGCCTCGTTTGCCTCTGTGGCGCGACGTGCCCTTCAGGATGCACCATGTGCTCCAAGGGTGCCACTCGTCCACTTGTGTTTCTTTTGCGCGACGTGCCCTTCAGGATGCACCACGTGTTCCAAGGGTGCCACTCGTCGACTTGACTGTTTGGTAGACATCTATAACCCCTGGAGTCAACACTCCGCCAGGTGAACTTGTGGGAGACTAAGGGATCTAAGGAATAAGGCCCCCTCCTTATTGCGCGCCCCTTAGAATCATCGTGAGCGACTGTCGCAGTCTGCCCTCACGACATCGTGGATCCTCTCGAACTAGGTAATCGTTAACCTACGGTTTGAGCCACGACAAGAGTGCTAGTAGGCTGTGGCAGGGCTGCTATCAACACCTCTCCCTCAACCTCTCTGGAAATCATGTGTGGCCCCTTTACTCCATATGCGAGTCTGGTCGGCAAGCTATCATCAGCCTGCATCATCAACCATCGTGTCAGAATGTCAACAACATATCATAAAATCAATATCATATCATCAAAACAAAGCAATATCACCGTAAATGAATCAACCCAAATAGCACACTCCCTGACTCAGTCCAGATTCCAAGGGGGTTCCACCGATGCCTCTCCATCCTCAAGGTCCGAAACCCTGCACACTCAATGAAACTGAGTCAGCAGCACCTGTCTACATCAAGTAGTAAAACATCATGTCGTCTATCAGAACGCATCATAATGAAGCACAATGTATTAATATCAGAAAAGTCCAGATCACTTGCGAGCAAGTGTCCTCAAAGAATAAGTTTTGTAAGTGCGTCAGAGCGGGATGTTACATACACCCCCTCTTGGTCTAAACTTCGTCCCGAAGTTTCTCAGTATAAATGCCGAAATAATGTACCACAATATCATTAGTACCACAGTATCATAAGTCTATCTATCAAACAAAAATGGAAACTGTTGGCGCATATCATATGCGTCCTCCCAGGTCGCCGAGTGCGGACTATAACTGTCCCACTAGACCTTGACCTGATCTACCGTTCGATGTCGTAACTGTCGAACGCGATGATCTAAAATGCGGACTGGCTCAATCGTGAGTGCTCCCTCGTCCGATACCTGCAAGGAACTCATGTCAATCACGTGTGTAGGATCACTAATATAATGTCTCAAAACAGATACATGAAAAACATCGTGCATACGCCTCAAAGAATCAGGCAAGGCTAGTCGATAGGCCATGGGCCCCTTTCTCTCCACAATATCGAAAGGTCCCACGAACCTAGGAGAGAGTTTATCTCCCTTTCCAAACTTGATCGAACTCTTATGTGGTTTAACCCGCAAGAAGACTCGATCACCGACCTCGTAACTACGGTCGACTCGGCGCACATCGGCATAGATTTTATGTCGATCATGTGCTTCTTTTATCCTTTGTCTTATGGTTTTCATTTGCTCTTCCATTTCTTGGATCGCTTCTGGTCCCACCAGGACCCTATCCTCAAGCCAATCCCAACTCAAGGGCGTCTGACACGGTCGCCCATAAAGAAACTCAAAAGGCGCCATCTTAATGGTGCTCTGGTAACTGTTGTTGTAAGCGAACTTTACGAGAGACAAGAATTCCTCCCAACGCTTTTGTTGGTCCATCACGTACATGCCCAACATGTCTTCCAAGGTTTGGTTCATATGTTCTGTCTATCCATCAGTCTCTGGGTGATACGCAGTACTAAAGTTAAGTTGAGTTCCCAAGGCCTCTTGGAAACTCGTCCAAAATCGTCCGGTAAACACTGATCCTCGATCGGATATAATCTTCTTAGGCACTCCATGCAGCCTCACAATCTAACTGATGAAAACTCTCACTATGTCCGGTGCCTGATACGTCATATGCACAGGAATAAAGTGAGCACTCTTCGTTAGAGTGTCTACTACTATAAAAATCGAGTCGTGTCTCCTTGCCCTCAGTGGCAAACCAACAATAAAATCCATCGAAATGACTTCCCATTTCGATTCCGGAATGGCATGTGGTTGAAGTAATCCTGCGGGGTGTCTATGTTCAGCCTTTACCTGCTAACACTCTAGACATCTAGCCACAAAGTTGACTATGTCGGCCTTCATTCATTTCCAGAAGAACAAGGGCTTAAGGTTTTCCCTCATCTTCGTAACTCCCGGGTGAGCCATGTAAACTGCTCTATGAGCCTCGCTCAGGATCAACATCCTCAACTCGTCATTTGGCGGTACGTAAATCTGACCTCTAAACCTCAATAAACCATCGCTATCAAATGAATACCCCTCATATCGTGGTACCATCATTGTGTTTTGTCCAATAAAATCCTCGACTTCTTTGCACCAGTCATCGTCACGCTGTAAAGAGAGAATCTTCTCACGTAGGTTCGTCTGAAGAGGCATCGCCGAAAAGATGCGTGGTCTCCGACTCAAAGCATCAACTGCTCGGTTCACTGTCCCCTTTATGTAAGTAATCTCGAAGTCGTACTCGCTAAGCAATTCCGACCAACGCCGTTGTCGTGCGTTCAGGTCGCTTTGCATGAAAATGTGTTGTAGTCCACAATGATCAGTCTTTAATTCAAATTTTCATCCAACAAGGTAGTGTCTCCAAACCTTCAAGGCATAAACAATGGCTAATAACTCCAAATCGTGTGTCGCATAATTCTCCTCATGCCTTCTCAGTTTCCTCGAAATATAAGCAATCACTCGTCCGTCTTGCATCAAGACTCCGCCTAAACCTTCTTTGGATGCGTCAGTGCATACCAAGAAGTCTGCGTCCATGCCAGGGACTTTTAGTATCGGTGTTGTAGTCAACAACTCTTTAAGCCTTCGAAATGTTTCCGTGCATTTCTCGGTCCAAACAAACTTCTTGTTTTTCTTCTGCAATTTCGTGATCGGATTTGCTATCTATGAAAATCCCTCAACAAACCGTCGATAGTATCCTGCTAAACCCATAAAACTACGCACTTCTGTGACATTAGTCGGCGCAGGCCATTCCTTAATAGCCTCAACCTTGGTTGGATCCACGGCAATACCTTCACCAGAGATGACATGCCCTAAGTAGTGAATCCTCGATTGATAAAAAGAGCATTTGGACAGCTTCCCATATAATTTGTGCTCTCGCAAACACTGTAGTACCAAGCGCAAGTGCTCGTCATGTTCCTCCGTCGTTCGAGAGTAGATCAAAATATCGTCAATGAATACTTGGACGAACTTGTCCAAGTACTTGCGGAACACCCCATTCATCAAACTCATGAATACCCCTGGGGCGTTTGTCAGTCCAAAAGGTAAAACAGTAAACTCATAATGTCCAAATCTCGTCTTAAAAGCAGTCTTAGGGACGTCATCCTCCTTGATCCGTAACTAGTGATACCCTGATCGCAAATCGATCTTGGAGAACACCGTCGCACCCTTCATTTGATCGAACAGATCATCAATTCTTGGTAAGGGATACTGATTCTTGACCGTAGCCTTGTTCAGTTGACGGTAGTCAATGCAAAGCCTCCACAATCCGTCCTTCTTCCAAATGAAAATAACTGGTGCACCCCACGGTGACACACTAGGACGTATCAGTCCCAGGTCCAACAACTCCTACAGTTGCATTTTTAACTCTTGCAACTCTGGGGTCGACATCCGATAAGGAGTTCTTGCTATCGGTTCGGTCTCCGATTTCAGGTCTATAGTAAACTCCAATTCTCTTTCTGGCGGCATCCCAGGAAACTCCTCTGGAAATACATCCGCAAACTCCTTCACTACCGGAAGGTGTTCTAGACCTTTTGCTAATCCCTTTTAATTTAGCACAAGGATCGCATAAATCTTGCACCCCTTGCGCATACTCTTCCGTAACTGTAAGGAAGAGACGAACCTCGGGGATACTCCCTGGTTCCGTCCTACAATCACCCGTCTATGTCCTTCATCATCGACCAAGCTCAACCTCTTCGTCTTACAGTTGAGTATTGCCTCATGCATTTCCAACCAATCCATATCGATCACTACGTCATAAGATCCTAAGATCGTGACGTACAAGTTGACCCTCGTGAAAAAATCTCCCAGGTTAAGGGCACAACCCGTAACCTTTCCTCCGACCTTCTGTTTGGCTCTCGAAGCCATCTCCACGAAGCTAAACTCATCATGTTCGACTTCCTTTACCTTAATCCCTTTTAGCGCCACATTATAAATGAAACTCTCAGTAGCACCAGGGTCTATCAAATACTAAGGGTCTGGTCAGCGACGGTAGCTGTCGTCTCGAGCACAGTCGACTGGTGCTCTGCCTGACGGTTATTCACCGTTGCTTGAATCCGATGGGCCTTGCCCATATCTCCCACTGTAGTGGGTCCGGCTGATCCGGACGCTCTGGTCCTCTCCACAGGCCAGTCGCGCTGGTAGTGTGACTCCCCACACATCCAACACCCCTTCTTCGGCTCAGTAGTCCTAGTACCCGAAGTAGAGGATAACGGCCCACTGGCCTGGAAACCGAGTCTGTTCTGCTGAACAGGCCTAAACTGCTATTGCTGCGGGCGATGCTGTTGTTGGTGCTGTGGTCCTCGATAAGGTGTCCGCTGCTGAGGCGACGGTCGTCGTGGTGTAGCAAAAGTGGATCCCCTCTAGAAGCCATGATACCCCGATGTATGTCTCGCTGGTGTCTGCTGCTGTGGCGTACCAGATGAACCCTACCCTGCAGGTCTCGCTGGAGTCCTGGTCTGACCCCCGCTGATAAGCTCCTCCTTTGTTATGAGGGCCTTTTGGACAGCGTCGTGCAAGGTTTGATGCATCAGAATCCTAACTTTTGCACGCAGGCTGTCGTTAAGGCCAAACACGAACCTGTTGACCTTGAGTTTCTCAGTATTCAGGTCCGGAGCATACCAGAGCAACTCCATAAAATGTGCCTCGTACTTGATCACCGTACGACCTCCCTGTCGTAATGCGTTGAACTCATTGAGCTGATGCTCAATGAATTCCTCTGAAAGATACCTCTCTCGGAACCGTTCCTCAAACAGTTCCCATGACACGTCTTCGACGACCATGTTCAGCTGTGGCAGGAGCGTCTTCCACCATAGAAGAGCGCTCCCCTTTAGTTGAAATACCGCCATGCGGACCTTCATGTTGGAGGTATAATTGCGAAGGGCGAAGCACATTGTCATATTCTCCAACCATGCCTCGGCGGCTGCGCCGTCCGAGGCACCAAAGAACTCGGGAAATTTTACCTTCTCGAGTTCACAGTGAATGCTACCTATAACGGTCGGTGCGCACGGCGGAACCTCAGCGACTGCCGACGCCCTGGCCTCGCCTCTGTCCAATCGGCTGATCAGAGCCTCAGACATGCGCTGAAAGGACCTCATCATCCCAATCACATTGCCAACCACTATTTGCTCCTGTCCGAGAACCTGCTCGCCTCTCTGGGGGTTAGACCCCTCAAGCGTGGAAGCTGCCGGAGGCGTCACGCCTCCTCCCCTAGCACCCCGTCGTCTGCCTCCGCGACGTCCTCTAACCATGATTACATGCACACATACACAATCAACTCGATCAACAACAGTATAATAAAATCAATCGTGACAACGAAAGCCGTAGCGAATCCCAAGTCGTGGGTCGAACCGGCTCTGATACCATATGTAACGACCTCCTCATTATGACAACAACTCTGAGAACATGTGCAAATTTTTTTTTGTTTAAGGTGTGTGCGCGCATGTAGAAGTAACAACCACACTTGACTCTACGTCGCCACTCGAAAACCAACACAACCCAACCACGATGTTCAACACAAGAAGACTAAAGGCACACAACGAAGAACTGCAACTATATACAACCAAAGACATAAGGCGCACCACACAAACATTAAGACATACTGGGGGTGCACAGTAAGAACACAGAGGGAAGAGTCCAAGGTATTAGGGTTACTATTTCTGCACCGGAAAGCAGGGCGTTTAGTCTTATGTCTTCTCGAAAGAAGATTAGACAGGTTCCTGACCGACTGCTCAGGCAGAAACTAGTAACCCGGCCTAGAACAAGACGCAAGCAAGACGAACACAGCAAGACGACCCTGACATATCATAGTGACAACAAGCAATAAACGTCCCTAGACATAAGGCGTACAATTAGCAGGTGTAAGCAGTAAACGACAGCAGGTGTTAAGTACAGTACAGTCACAGAAGAAAGAATCCATTAGTAGAGTTTACTATTTCTGCATAGAAAAAAAAGGCTTTTAGTCTTATGTCTTCTCGAAAGAAGATTAGACAGGCTCCTGGCCGACTGCTCAGGTAGAAACTAGTAATCTCCGTCAGTTGTGTCGCAAGAGTGGAAACTGTGCCTTTAAACAGCCCGAGACTCTTGATACGGCACTGGATTCCTTCCACCGGAGATACACACAGACATATATACTAAGCTACAAGAGGTGTCTATATCCCGCCCGACTCAACCGACCAAGCAACCAACGGAATACTATCAAGTACAACATAAACAAGAAGAACAAATACGTCCCTCACGGAAGGCGCGTGACAAAAGGACTCCGACCATGAAACCCAAGTTCAACATTAATCAAATGAACAACAACCCTCATTTAGGAACTCCGTGTAATCTATTGTACTCAAATCAAGGTTATTACACCATATATGTTATTATTAACGATGGAAGTTACAATAACACTACCATGAATTATTAAACACCTTTCATTTATCTCACATATCCGGGCCATGATCTTACAATTACAATACCTCGTATATGTTACATCCACCAAATTATAATGACCTTACAAGATAAAAAAAATTCAAATATTCGTGAGGAGCTCATTATTCGATGTCATTTAGGATCATAAATTTCCTTGTAATTCAATAAGTAACCTCATATTTAGCCTCCTATTTATAAATAACCTCAATATATGAATAACCACATGCATATAAATACTTATAAAAATAAACTCACATTTATATATAACATACTATTATGAATAACATCATGTTTAAAAGTAACCATCATCATGTTTAAAATAACATCATATCAAAAATACCAAACATCATGTCAATACTTAAAATAACCTCAATATATATAAATAACATCCGACTTTAAAAATAACAATATGACATCATAATTGAAAACATAAATACATAACAACAACAACGATATTTAAATGACCATGTGTAAATATAACCATAATTAAAAAGAACATTGTACCAAATATCCATATTTTAAAATACCAATATTTAAAAACTAATACATCTAAAATGACAATATATATAACAACATCATAAATAAATTACCATGTCACATCATGGTTAAAAACTGTCCATATATAAAAATGACCATAATTAAACATGTCACATGTAAAGGTATCGACTTTTAGAAAGACAATGTATAAAATAGCTATATGTTTCTTTAAAAAGACAAGCTTAAAAGTCAATACTCATTGTCAATAGACAAAGATAATCTCATATTACAATTAACGTCAATTAAAGATAACAATGTGACATCAGGGTTAGAAACTGTCCATATATAAATATATATACACTCATTTTATATAAATATATAAAATTTTGGAAGACAATATATAAACTGTTAGAAACTTTCCATAAATAAATATATAACTGTTATAGAGACAGGCCAAAACGTGTGCACATACCAAGTAATCATGGTTTCTCTACTGTAGTCTCTGTGGAAGGTTTTGCAAAGCCATTGGTCAAAGTTTTTAGAGACAGTTTTATTTCCTATCTATCAAAATGTCCAACGTGGATCTCAGCGTTAATCTATAGAGAATGGCAGATCTGAATGATTCAATATGAGTCCACAAACAGTAATTATCACAGTTATCTCTAATTCAACTAAAATAAAAATTACAAATATTAAATCCAAATCTCAATATTCATTGGTGAACCGAAAACTAACAACATGAAATCCAAATCAAAATGGCAAGATTCATAAAACTAGAAAGGATGTTAATGCAGACGAATTGCCAGGATTAAAATGAACTGCCAGGTTAAAACGAATTGCCAGAGATTAAAATGAGTTGCCAGAGGTGAAAAAGAATTGCCAGAGATGAAAACGAATTGTCGGAGATTAAAATGAGTTGCCAGAGGTTAAAAATGAATTGCCAGAGGTGAAAACGAATTCTCAGAGATTAAAATGAGTTACCAGAGGTTAAAAACAAATTGCCAGAGATGAAAACGAATTGCCAGAGATTAAAATGAGTTGCCAGAGGTTAAAAACGAATTGCCACAGGTGAAAACGAATTGCCAGAGATTAAAATGAGTTGCCAAAGATTAAAAACAAATTGCCAGAGGTTAAAACGAATTGCCAGAGATTAAAATGAGTTGCCAGAGGTTAAAAACGAATTGCCAGAGGTGAAAACGAATTGCTAGAGATTAAAATGAGTTGCCAGAGGTTAAAAACGAATTGGCAGAGGTGAAAACAAATTGCCAGAGATTAAAATGTGTTGCCAGAGGTTAAAATGAGTTGTCAAAGGTTAAAAACGAATTGCCAGAGGTTAAAACGAATTGCCAGAGATTAAAATGAGTTGCCAGAGGTTAAAAACGAATTGCCAGAGGTTAAAAACGAATTGCCAGAGATTAAAATGAGTTGCCAGAGGTTAAAAACGAATTTCCAGAGGTGAAAATGAATTGCCAGAGATTAAATTGAATTGACAGAGGTTAAAAAACGAATTGCCAGAGGTGAAAACGAATTGCCAGAGATGAAAACGAATTTACAGGATCGAAACAACATTATCCTCAGTGAAATTTGCAGCAATAGTGAAAAACGAAATGCCCAATGAGTTTAAAACCTTCATGATCAATAAGCAAAACAAATAGCATTCGAATTTCCAGAATGGGTCCAAACCCTTTGGGCCAATAAATAAAACAGAAGGCATTCAAATTACCCAACGAAACAGAGTTTTCCTATCAACAGAGGTATAACATTCACAATAGTTACCCATTCATATGCAGATCTAAACATACATCCAAATGCATTCTACTCTACCAGAAGTAAAAATCATATTGTTGCCTTTCGCTTGCCTCGGATGACGTCCCGCGCTCCGTGCCACTCCTGCTCGCCGACCGTAGAGACCTCACCGGTACCTCCCAGCCAATCGCTAGGGGTACTTTTCTTCCCCCTTAGCCCCCCGAGCCGCAAAGGGGCCACACCAGATCTAGAGATAAGACTAGCTTCTTAGCTCGCCTCCAAGGCAGAGCTACCACTCCAATACCGCTGAGAAATTCCCAACTCCTCACAAGCAAACAGTCAAGCCACAATCTGACAACGTAACGTTATGCTAACCGTTGATCCCTTCTTCCTCATTTTCCCCTTCTTTTATAGAATTTGAGACCCACCTATTTTCCCTAAATCATTATTAATTTAATTTTTAATGACAATCCTCCAAAAACTCTCTGTCGTCCAAGTGTCACTCATCCCCCATGTTTCTCTAAAATTATTTTCTTTAATTTAAATAAAAGACTCATTTCCCCCACCCCTCCTATAGTCTCTCCTAAAATTACTCCTAGGGTTCCTAGATTCCCTCTCAGCTTTTAATAACTTTCCTAAAATGAAGTTGTTGATTTTAGTAACTCCTTAATTGTTGATTCCTTTTGTTTTTTACCCTATGTTCCCTTACTTTCCTTTATTAAGTTTTCTTTATTACAAGTTTCCTTATTTCTATTAATTGTTCTTTTCCTTTATTTTTTATTTTATTTTATATTTTTTTTTCTAAAACCCAAAAAGATAAATGCACTTATTAATCTTTTCATTATATTTCTAAAATCCTAACTTTTATACTCCCACACCTTAATAATTTTATTTCTTATTTAAAATTTAAAAACCATGGGTTTCACTTAATTTATCTCCCTCATTACTTTACCCCCTTTAATTTTAAGAAGACTTTAACTAACACTTAGGAGGGTTTTAGTTTA
>ML795683.1:180391-224239 GCA_009831015.1 Picea engelmannii | reverse complement strand
CATCGTGGATCCTCTCGAACTAGGTAATCGTTAACCTACAGTTCGAGCCACGGCGGGAGTGCTAGTAGGCTGTGGCAGGGCTGCTGTCCACACCTCTCCCTCAACCTCTCTGGAAATCATGTGTGGCCCCTTTACTCCATATGCGAGTCTGGTCGACAAGCTATCGTAAGCCTGCATCATCAACCATCGTGTCAGAACGTCAACAACATATCATAAAATCAATATCATATCATCAAAACAAAGCAATATCACCATAAATGAATCAACCCAAATAGCACACTCCCTGACTCAGTCCGGAGTCCTAGGGGGTTCCACCGATGCCTCTGCATCCTTAAGGTCCGAAACCCTGCACACTCAATGAAACTGAGTCAGCAGCACCTGTCTACATCAAGTAGTAAAACATCATTTCATCTATTAGAACGCATCATAATCAAGCACAATGTATTAATATCAGAAAAGTCCAGATCACTTGCGAGCAAGTGTCCTCAAAGAATAAGTTTTGTAAGTGCGTCAGAGTGGGATGTTACAGAAGAATGCATAGTCGTTCTACAATCTAATCATAAGAAACATGGTTGGTATGTTGACAGTGGATGTTCAAAACAGATGATCGGTGATAAAGACAAATTTCTTACATTACGAAAAGAAAAACATGGATCAGTTTCCCTCGGAAATGATAATTCATCCAAAATCATTGGAGAAGGCACAATCCGAATTGGGAACAAGAATGAAAAGGCACAAAATGTTCAACTGGTATAAGATATGAAACATAATCTTCTAAGTGTGATTCAAATGTGTGACCAAGATCATAAACTTACTTTTGATTCAAAAAAGTGTGAGATAAGAAAAGAAGGTTCAGGGAAATTGGTCGGTACAACTGCATGAACTTCAAACAACATATATGTGTTAAGTGAAATTGGAAATGAAAAGTGTTGTCTAGGAAAGGAAGATGAAAGTTGGCTATGGCATAGAAGAATGGGTCACATGCATTTTGATAACCTTGTCAAAGTCAGAAAAAGAGAAGCCATCAGAGAAATTCCCCAGATCACGAAACCAACCAACACTTTATGCAAGCATTGTCAACAAGAAAAGAAAACAAAGATCGGGTTCAAATCAAAGGAATATTCAACAACAAGACCACTGGAAATTGTGCACACTGATCTAGTTGGACCAACTACAACAAAGGGCTTAAAAGGTGAAAAATACTTTATGTTATTAGTTGATGATTATACAAGAATGACTGCAGCTTGCTTTCTCAAGAACAAGTCAGAAGGTTTTGAAAACTTCAAGATCTACAAGGAAATGATTGAAAATGAGATGGATTCAAGAATCAAATGTTTGAGATATGATAATGGAGGAGAGTTCACTTCAAAGTAATTTATGGACTATTGTAGCAGTCATGGAATAAAAAGGAAATTATTCATTGCTAGGACACCTCAACAAAATGGAGTTGTTGAAAGCAAGAACATGACAGTACAAGAAATGGCTTGAACAATGCTAATGGATTCCAAATTGACAGATATATTTTGGACACAGGTAGTGCATACATCTGTTCACATTCAAAACAGAGTAATTCTCATAAACAACACTGATAAAACTCCCTACGAGCTATGGAAAGGAAGACCAACAAATGTGAAGCACTTCAGAGTTTTTGGAAGCAAATGCTACATCAAAAGAGAAGATGGAAGAATGAGAAAGTTTGACTCTCATGTGGACAAAGGAATAATTGATGGTTACTCAAGTACAAGGAAATAATACAAGTGTTACAATCTAAGATTGAACACAATTGTGGAAAGTATCAACATAAGAATTGATGAAATAAGCAGACCAGAATCAAAGGAAGAAGAAAACAAATCAATGGAACAAATTTTTGAAGAAGAAGATGAAAAAGAAGTAGAAGAGGAAGATGAAGATGAAGAGAATCTGATAGAAGAAGAAGAGAAATTTCAGAAAGTATCTCCAAAGACACCTAGCAAATGAGTACAGAAGAATCATCATTCAGATCAGATTATTGGAAACAAAGATGCAAGAGTTGAGACTAGAAGAAAAAACCGTTCACTAGAACAAACACACCTAGCACTCTTATCTACAATTGAACCAAATTGTTTTTAAGAAGCCAACAAGGATGAATTTTGGAATAAGGCCATGGATGAAGAATTGGATCAAACAAAGAAAAAAGAAACTTGGGAATTGGTTCCAAGACCAAAAAATAAGAATGTGATCGACACAAAATGGGTTTTCAGGAATAAATTGAATGAAGATGGACATGTTATAAGGAACAAAGCTAGATTGGTATGTAAATGATATGCACCGATTGAATGAATCGAATTTGAAGAGACATTTCCCCAGTTGCCAGAATGGAAGCAATCCATTTACTTTTAGGTTATGCATGCTCCAAAAATGTTAAAGTATATCAGATGGACGTAAAATCAGCTTTTATGAATGAGGAACTTGAAGAAGAAGTCTACATTGAACAACCAGAAGGATTTCAGTTGTCAGAGAACACATACTATGTATGTAAATTAAAGAAGGCCTTGTATGGTCTAAAACAGGCTCCTAGAGCATGGTACTCTAGACTGGATAAGTATCTATAGAAAGCAGGGTTCAGAAAAGGAAGTTTAGACATCAACCTCTACATCAAGGTAAGTCAAGGTGATATTTTATTAATTGAAGTTTATGTTGATGATATTATTTTTGGTAGTGATGATGACATGTTAAGCGAGAAATTTGCAAAAGACATGCATAATGAATTTGAAATGTCATTACTTGGAGAACTATCCTTCTTTCTGGGACTTCAGATACGTCAAAGCAGCTAAGAAATTTTTATTTATCAAAACAAGTATATCAGAGAAATGTTAAAGGGGTTTGGAATGGAAGATTGAAAACCAATTATCACTCCCATGCAAACCAGTTGTAAGTTGAGCAAAGATGATGATTTGAAGTCTACAGATCATAGACAATATAGGTAAATGATTGAAAACCTACTATATGTGACAACATCCATACTAGATGTAATGCAAATAGTTGGACAGGTGGCATGATTTCAAGCAACACCAAAGGAATCACATGTATTATCATTAAAGAGTATTTTTCAGATATCTCAAAGGAATAGAAGAGTTTGGATTATGGTATCCAAAAGGAAAATATCTATCACTTATTACCTACACAGACGCAGACTGGGCAAGTTATATTGATGACCGACGAAGCACCGGTGGAGCAACGTTCTACTTAGGTGAGTGTTTGGTACCATGGATAAGCAATAAAAAATCATCAATATCTCTATCTACAACTGAGGTAGAGTATATTTCAACAACATGTTGTACACAGGTTCTTTGGATGAAACAAACTTTGAAAAATATATAGGTTGAGTATGATGAGCCCATTCCAATATATTGTGATAATACAAGTGCCATCAGTATCTCAAAAAACATGGTGACACACTCTAAGATGAAGCACATTCCAATCAAGTATCACTTTCTACGGGAACAGGCTGTAGAAAAGAACATCAGAGTTGAGTATGTGGGCACAAAAGAACAAGTGGCAGACATATTTACAAAACCACTTCCACGAGAAGCTTTTGAATATCTTCGCCAAAGACTTGGAGTTATTTCTACTCGAAAATGAATTCTTTTTGAACGATTTTTGAATGCTTATCTTATATGTCTTAGATGTACATGAGGAAGCACCATAAGAGGATAGTTTAGTTAGGGGGAGCAGCCCCGGATGGAAATATACCTTTTCCATTGATGGCAAAGGGGGAGAGATGTATCAGATGCAAAGGATAGAGGCATGGTTCCAGGGGGAGCAGATTTATCAGATGCAGAAGACAGAGGAAAATTTATCAGATACCGAAGATAGAGGCATGGTTCCAGGGGGAGCATGAGTGATATGATTTCAGTATTGCATCAGGGTGTTTCCATCAATGCCAAAGGGGGATATTGTTGATTAACATTGGTTGTCATTGATGTCAACCCTTGAAGAAAGCCCCACAACAAAAGGTTTTGAGTAATGAACCCAATATTGTTTGATGTAAAGATGACTCATTATTGTCTTGTCATGGTTGATAAGAAGTAAATATGGATGAACTCCAAAGTGGTCCCCTTATGGTGAAATCTCTCACGGGAAGATGCTTTGCGGAGTAAGAGAACCCATGCTTAATTGTGGAATAATGGGATGAAGGACAATGAATTTGTCAGGTAAACTATCTTATATGGATATTTCTTGTCATTCCATTTTCGGTGGTATGTGGAACGTCACATAACTCCTCACGGTTTGAGAGTTATGGCGTTACGAAGTTGGAGGACCCTCATATGTCATCTAGAAGCCCCAAAAGGTCAAAGTAGTCAAAGTGGTTTAAGAGATTTTAAAAGGTAAATAATAAAGTGAAGTAATGATTGTATTATAATTCAAAGTGAATACAAAATAAATTATTTCAATAATAAATTTAATGGAGAAATTATAAGTGGGTTAACCCTAAAATAAGGAAAGTGGGGCCATGTGACCTAGAAGATGTTTTTAAGGAAGCTACTTGAAGAGTATAAATAAGAGGCAAGGCTCTCTCATTTTAATCACACATGAGAATATTGAATATCTATAGGTGTATGAGGTAACCAAGGATATCTAAGACTAAATTCTGAGGGAAGGTCAAGAAAAGAAGGCGGAAATACAAGGAAGGATAAATTCTTTTGATGGTGTTTTCTAAGGTATGTTATTTACGGGTCATCTCACCATTTTCGCTATAAAATTTTTTCTATAATGATTCAGACCATGAAATTGCTATGCCATTGAGAAAATATATCCAAGTATCTTTGGTAAACAATTCATATTGTGGGTCATTATATTTTTGGAGTTACACTCCGTAGAAAATAGGGTTTGTGGCTAGTCCTGAAACTAGTCAAAAACAAGTGTTTGGGGTAAAAACGTCATAACTTCTTCATAACAGATCCAAATTCAGTGAAACCAAATGTGTTGGTTGGGTTACATTTTGTAGATGTTTTGTAATAGTTTTATATCAATTCCACAAATATTCTGTGAGAGGCCCGCTCTACAAGGGCTCTCTCTAAAATAAGCCATAATTTAGCAAGGTATGTCATTTTTGCTATAACTCCTTTTTTGAGAGGTTCCAAGTAGTTACAACTAGAGGAATTGCATAAAACACATTGAAGAAAATTATGTATCAATTTCATATATTTATACATTACAGGTACAAAGTTATGATTACTTCAAGTTAGTGTTGTTGACTAATCCAAAACTAGGCATCTGAGACTAAAGAAAAGTTTGATGAAAATGCTAGTCTCTTGTTGTTGAAGTTAAGGAAGGTTTGAAGGAATGTGATCATATACACCAGGTCTATTATAGAGCTACAAATTGGATTTGGATTATGAAATTGATGAGGGCTTTTGGTTGAGGTACATGTTGAGTACATGGTTGAGACAAGTAGTTGATGAGTTTGCACATACATGAGGTGTATAGTTGATTATGTTGGTACATATTGATGAGTCATAGTTGATGAGTAGTTGACACATGATTGGTACATACTTGGTACATGGTTGGATGCACTTGTTTATGGTATAGGTTTATTACAGGTTATTTGATATAGGTTGGTGCATGGTTGATGCACTTGTTTATGGTACAAGTTGATTACAGGTTATTTGGTACAGGTTGGTGCATGGTTGGTGCACTTGTTTATGGTATATGTTGATTACAGGTTGAGGTACAGGTTGATGCATGGTTCATATTTATTGGTACAGGTTTACAATGGTATATCTCACAGTGACAAGTTGACAGTGGTTCCATCATTCTACTTCTACTTCAGGGTGGTAAGATGTGGCAAGGACAGGTGGTTGTAGACACCTTCCAGTTGTAGTCAGAGAACATAGGGGGTTGTATCCTCCTTCTGGTTGTAGCCAGAGAATTGGGGAGTTGGAGCTTCCCTCAAGTTTTATCTTGAGAAACGAGGCGATTGGAGCCTCCTTCCAGTTGCAGCTGGAAAACAAAGGAAGTTGGTGCTTCCAATGAATGTAATTATTCAAGACATATAAGAAAAATAATTCTGTGGTTTTCTCCCGATTTGGGTTTCCACGTAAAACACTGGTGTACTGTGTATGTCTATGTTTGTTCATTTGTTCATTTATTATTTACTCTGCAGTTATTGGATGATAATGCTTCATTGATATAACACTTGGATTATATGGTTAAAATGGATTAAATTTCTCTATTACTGATTCACCCCCCCTCTCAGTAATCCAACAATGCTCCAGGAGTAACGAGCACACAAAAGTTTGAAACTTTCGAAGCCCGAAGAGTGGAAGAGCTGGAGGGAATATGAACCGTCATATTCAAAGGAACACATGTCGGAAAATCGTAAGATCAAGAGAAAGATGGGGGATGTAATGTTGAAACACTTGAACCCCAAATAGCCGAAAACCCGTGGGTCGTCGATTTGAGAGGGGATAGTTGTTAGCAGATTTAAGTCTCTGGGTGAAAGCACTCTAGGATAAATGAGTGCATAGGAGTTTGAGAATCCTGAAGCCTGAAGCGTCAGAGAGCCGAAGACCCGAAGAGAATCTAGATCATAAGATCTAGAAAGGGCATGTGGCTAAAGATCGTGAACTCTGGGTGAAATCACACAGAGAAAACGTGAACGATAATGGTTTGAAATTGACAAATCCTGAACAACCGAAGCAGACAATAGTCGTTGATCTGGGTTGGATAGGTTTCACCATATCGTGAGCTTCAAAGGATCGTACTCCGGGGTTTTTGAGAAGTTGAGTTTCGAAAATTTCCAAAACGTCGAAGCCCGAAGCATCATGGTCGTTGATCCCAAAGGAGAAACGTGGATCGTTGATCTACGAGGGGACACATGGAGGACGAATATTCATTCTGTTGGATCAGGGAGAACATGTGTTAGAGGATCTGACACTCTGGTAGGATTCACTCTAGAGGTTTGTGTTTGTTTATATTTGAGAATCTCGATGGCCAAAGTTCGAGAAACGACGAGAGTCGTCGATGTGAAGGTGGACACGTAACACCAAATCTAGATCTCTGGAAGAAAGCAGAGGAGGAAAAGGTCCAAAGACCCAGAGAAGATCTCTATTGTTGATCGAGGAGGGAGTGAAAGGACCGTCAATCTGGTTGAGGAGGCCAAAGTCCCAAAGCAGGAATAGAGCTGTCTATTTAGGAGGACGTGTGGAAAACGATCTGCCTTTTTGGAGGAATATCTTCGGAAGGAACGAGAATTTGAGAATTGAAAGTCCCAAAGGATAGACTTGCAGAGAATATCATGGTCATAGATTAAGGGGACAGGTGTCGATAAATCTTCTACTTTGGAATATTGTCACACACGGAAAAGAAAAGGTTTAGAGTTGAAACTCCCGAAGGTCAAAAAGTCGAAATCAGCCACAACCATTGATTTGGAAGGGAGCTACGTGTCGAAAGATCGTGTATATATGGGATCGTGCGTGGAAGGAGGAAGAAGAAGGAAGGAAATGGGATTCGATAACAGCCATTGATCACAGATCATCATCGAAATTGAGATATCGACAGACGAGAAGGATTGCAGGACCAGGACATGCTCAAACATTAATTTTCCTTGAGAAGGCCGCAATTTCAACCACGATTTTAACAAAGGGATAAATGGCAGCTGGAGGTGAATTATGGGGCAAAAAGAGGGTTGGTCTAAAACCACTCTTTCCCGTGTCCGTAATCGTGATTTTGCGCAAGGATAGATCCTGAGGCCATATGAAGAAGGGGATAATCGCAGAAGGAGCTAGTACCTAAACCTTAGTGTTTTGGAAGAACGTGGGAATATCTCATGGGTTTGACACACAGAAAGGAAAAGGGGCCTGTGTATAATTGATTTTGGTTCAATCAAGAGCCCGAAGAGTGAATTCGACTCATAAATTAGAAAGATCCTAGACCGAGAGGTCGCAGAACCCCAGGAGGGAAGGGGGGATACATCAGAAAGCTAGAGAAGTTTAAGACACAAATTTTATATTAAATTCCACTCTTATGTTAAAAGAGCAATTTGAAGAAAAAATGGATATATTGAAAACTGCATCAGCTAAGAGATTTAATAGTTTGACCAATTATTCAAAATTAGAAGTGAAAAGTTGGATGGTTAGTTATGTAAACAAAAATGAAGATATTAAGGATGAACTACACCAACTTTCAATAGACTTTAGAGATATGGAAAGCACATTATTTGACATAAAAACAAGGCAAGCATTATTTGGCAAAAAAATAAGGAAATAAATAATTATTGCACCAATGAGAGATTATATTGAAAATTGGTTAAATAATTCCTTAACTAAAATAATGGAACCAGATCAAGAAGAGGTAGTTGCAATCGGTCATGGAATTCCAGCGAAGGAAAATACAAAAGGCACCACAACAAGCAAATAGGACACGAGAGACTCCATCACAACAAGTGAATATATCACTTTTTCATAATTCCCTTTATTTCATACTTCTAATTCATAAAACATTCAGTGGTTTATTTTCATTTCTTGAGAACCCATAAATGATATATGATCGTCTCTTTTTTTATTCTTTTATCTTCTACCTTGTTCTACTTTATTTTATGTTCCATGGGAACCTCATCGCGGTCCATTTGGAGAAACACAAATTTTTACTTTATTGTAAAACAATCTATTATTTTTAAAATCCCAAGAGAACTACTTCGAGGTGTAATTTCAATGATTTCTTAAACTTTAAGTTTATGAGCATGATATTTTTCAAGTGCACCTATCATATTTTTTTCCATTTTGAATGAAATACTCTTTTAAAGTTCTCTACAATTGTGGACTATTACCTTTCCTTCTTATGCATGTGATCAAACTTTATCAGGTTGTGATGGATGTGAGGAACATTTTACTTTCATATTATGGTTTCTTTATTCGTGTATAATATTTTGTACATATATTTATTTCAGTCTTCAAACATTCTTGGTCCTTCTCTCAAGAACCTTTTTCCATGTGAACATATTTTTTAATCTTTCCTTTATATCTACAAAACAATAAATATTCGGGGTCTGTTGTTCAACATTACCGTATTTTTCAAATAATATCAATATACATCTTTCAGAATATAATAGAGGAGTACCATATCTATAAAAATGCAGTGGGATTCTATCCTCGTGAGGTTGTTTTTTGGATCCTAACCAATCTAGACATCAACAACTCTGTAGTGAAACTAGGCATTAGTCAATTCCCAAACTATTGTGGGATGAAATATTGAGTTTTTCAAATTTGTGACACTAGAAGGGTTGATGATGAAAAACACTTTCTCTTAGAATGTCCAACGTATACCCATATTAGATCTCAATTTCAAAATATTTGTCACACTACCCACCTTCTTAATCTCTTAACTCAACAAAACTATGGTGATCTTGGAATGCTTCTCTTAATTTTTTTTAAGCACATAAATAAAATTATAAGGACTTCCCAGTAATCCCTTACCTTATTAAAGTAAAATAAACCAATTCGGTCTCAATGGATGTTAATCATCATAATCATCATCATCATCATCATCATATATGCATATGCATAAGCATATACATATTAATATTTGATGCAATACACATCTCAAGAAACCCTCCAGATACTTCCCCTCATTTCAAGGATGGTAATAAAGGTAAAACATCTAGTTTCATTTTTGGAAACCTAACCTGGAGGGGACATCAAGTGATTCCCAATATCCATAAAAGTAGCCAACCTTGTAACGTCCCCATCATTATGACTACATGGGACACAAAGCAAAAGAAATATTTTTTTTTTTAAAGAAGGAAGGCAACGACGACAACAGTTAAACACACAACTTGACGATGAACAAAACACACACAGACCAGGCAACAGACAATGACGAATCAACATACTATCACATCATGCAACTATATGAAACATCCGATAATTAATATATAGATAAAAATGACTACCCACTCGACAAAAGAAAGACAATACATACAAGCTAAAGGACAACATCAATGACCTGACACAGTGGCTTCGACGACCAATAAATAGAAACCTCTACAACATGCAAAACCCAATGCATTAAGGAATTACATAACCAAGTACCAACATCCATTACAACGAACACTACACCCACAACTAGAAGCACAAGACTCCAGCCCGGTTATGATTCATGTCTATCCATCAGACGCGCAATGATCCCCTCATCAGGAATCATGTCGTCACAAGGTGATAGGTGTGACACTCACCAAGGCACAACATAACATATCTAGACCAATATCCTAAGAAAAATCTAACGTGCTAGGAGTCCGAATTAAACGTCAAACATGAAGACTATACCCAAGCACCCAATCGACAAGTCAATAAGGGGCAAGGGAAATATGACTACTATAACAATCATACATCATAATAACTTCCTAGCGCAACAAATTCTATGCAAACATACATCAATCTGTACACATAAAAATAATTATTAACTTCAAAATAAATAGCTCATGGTATCTATTTTCCAATTCCAAAATTTTAGATAAGTACCTTCCTAAGGATGAATCCATTATAACCATACTAATCATGTACGTCTAATTAGCTTGTTGATTTAAATTAAAGGTGATTCTAATGAGAACGATATTGTTAGCCCAAGATGAATCTTTTGTTTTTGTTTAGTAGTTATATGCTGCAAACCATATATGTTGTCTAGCGTTGATATGTTGTCTAACTAAATTGATATGTTGTCTATGATATCATTGTCTAGTAATTAAATCTGTTTCTAAATTTAATTAATAACATCTTTATCTGTCAGTTTAAATAACACACAGTCAATTGATATTGTTGTCTATTGTACCTTAACAATATGGATATGCTTATGTATATAAATGGTTGTCTAGCAATAATGGTGTGTTGTTTACGATATCGCTATATAACAAGATTCACTGTGTTTTAACATATAAATTTCATAACTAAGGACATTAAAAACCATAACTAAATGTTGTGTAAAACAATAAAGTCATTGTCTACTAACAATTTAGTTGTCTATCAACAAGTCTATTGATAAATATAAGGATGAACTATTAATAAATAGATTGATAAATCCATTGAAATTCCTTGTCCACTATCCATATTGTTGTCTATTAACAAGTTTATTGTATCCATTAAATTTTGTTGTCAAACCATCCATGTTACTATTTATTAATAAATGCCACTACATCCATTGAAGATCGTTGTCATACGCAACAACAATTACCACTCCATCGTTCACCTATTAAAAACGTTGTCCACTCACAATTCTAATGAATATATGAGATTGCAGAGTTAAATACCGAGGAAATCACTGAGTTAAGTAAAAATCGTTGGGTTAAATATAATTTATGGAATTCACTGAGTTAATCGCTGAGAAAATCTCTGAGTTGAATATGAAATCGCTATCCAAAATGCAGAGTATAATATTCAGGGATTTAGTCCTTCACATGATAACACACAGTCATATAAAAAAATGCAGTCATGCAATTAAGATTTACTGTCATAAAAAACACCATCATACAATTTAATATGATTTACTATAAAAATAAAACAAAGTCATGCATTTAATTAAGATTTACTGTCTACACATTAGATCACTACCCATTATTGAATAGCTACCCATTATTAAATCACTACCTATTATTAGTAAAAAATTACTGTCATACATATTATTAAATCACAGATATATAATCTAGATATATGATAACGTAGGTATATAATTAAAGAAAAATGAATACTTAAATCAATTTACTGTCTACACATTAAATCGCTACCCATTATTGAATAACTATCCATTATTGAATAGCTACCCATTATTAAATCGCTACCCATTATTATTAAACATTTATTGTCATACATATTATTAAATCGCAGATATATAATCCAGATATATGATAATGTAGGTATATCATTAAAGAAAAAAGAAGACTTAAATCAATTCGCAGGCATATCTAAATTCGAGCAATATCATTAAAAGAACGCACGCATATCATTAAACAAAAACATTGTCTATTAAATAATGATAACTAATAATGGTATTCAAGTCTTTCTCCTATTAACCATGCTGCCATTAACGTGTATAATCGTAGTCAATATATATGTAAATCGTAGTCAAATACCAAACCAGGGACTAGGATTCATCATTTAAAATCGCATAGATGATACCAAACAAGTATTGGGATTTATCAATAAAATCGCAAAGGTTATACCAATCACGCGCTAGGAAATAGCCAAGAAATCATAGAGATAAAGCGCAAAGGTAATCAAACAAAATCGTAGAGACTAATCGATCAGAGACAAATCAACAAAAACATAGAGATACTCAACACAAGAAGGCACAAGACTAATCATTCGACAATGGATCAATCAAAATGCACAACTACTCATTCATAAGAAGGCGCAAGGAATGGAGATTAATCATAAGAGAAAAACATAGAGATAAGTAAGGGTTTGATAGCTGGGAGAAAATTATCCTTCACTTATTATCCATGCATGATAAAGCAGGGAATTTGAATCTATAGGTATTTAAACACCAGAGTGACGACCGTAGATTTGGCTCCCGACCGACTACTCAGCCATAGACTAATAACTAAAGGGATAAGGGACGAAAGATAAAAAAAAAAAAGGTTTTTTTTTTCGTAATAATCAATAAAACCAAACACAGAGAAGTTAGCATTCGGATTTTGGGATTCACAGAGGGAAATCAATTCAAAATACAGCGATCATAAGGTTGGGATGACTTTAAGTTCTTGATCATAAAAACCTGAATAAAACATATTAATCAACACAATAGAAGTATAGTACTAAAGGCGCAAGAACAATATTAAACTACCATTCAAAACTATACACATGTGTATCATAGCCAAATGCAAAAGTTCTGAGGCGTTGTCCCGCGTGCGCTCCATCCATCTCCTGCTTGCCGATCGATGTGACCTCACCGACACCTCCCAACCAACGCTAGGGGTACTCTTCTTCCCCCTGAGCCCCGCGAACTACAAAGGGGCCACGCACACAATACAAGAGAACTGTTAACATCGTGCTTGCCTTGCAAGGTCGAGCTACCACTCGTTACCTGAGCCGGGTATCCCAACTCCCACAAGATAAGTTTAGTCAAGAAAAAAATTCAACAGTGTAACGTTACACAAAAAGATCAGATTCATACTCATCCTCCTCCTCCATCCTTTTTATTAAGTTTTCAAGTAATTAGTTTCCCAATTTCTCATTAAATTCCTTTTTCATTTATTAATTAGGAAAAATCTTCCCCATACACATGTCCCCCGATCCCCTAGTTGCACTAGAAAATTAATTTTATCAAATAATTAATTATTCCTATGTCTTTTAAGTTGCCCTCTTTTTCCTTTTTTAACTAAAAATCAATTTAGCAAGTGTAGATAAAATAACCATTTACCCTCTTTTCTTTTTAACTAAAATTAAATTAGAAAAAATAGATAAAAACAACCATTTCCCTTTTTTTAAATTTTAATCCTCCATTATAATTTTGAATTTAATAAATAAATTTAAATTTCTTACCCCCCTTCTTGTTACATGTTTATTTGTTATTACTTTTTTTTTTTGACCACATGTTCTACATAGAACTAGATTTCAATTTCACTAGGCTAGACGACATTTTTATCAAGGAGAATTGTTTTTAAATCTTACTTATCACATCATTCATTTTAACGCCGTCTAGGTTTATTCACTTACTAGTTAAAATCACAATGTGCCCTTCAGGGCGCACTAGCTCCAAGGGTTCCACTCGCCTCTTTCTATTTTCATTGCGTGACGTGCCCTTCAGGATGCACTATGTGTGTGACATCCCCAAAAATAAATTATTTTTGAATTCAAAAATTGTTCGGAAAATTATTTCATTTTTGGTAAATCCGAATTTGGAATTTTTTTTTCCATTTATGGCAATTCTAAATTTCGAATTTGATAAATTGTAATTAATTATTATGATTGCTGGGCAGAGATCTGATTTCACCCAACTAACTATTTGACTATAACACTTGTATGAAAACAAAATATTTTATAATTATTGTAGGGGGACAAATGGAACAACCATGTTAAAATCAGCTGACCATGACTCCATGCCTTGGGAACATGTTGGAACTACCTCAGGGATGATTGTTACAAGTGGAAAATCAAGGATTTGGCCATTGGAAGCCCCTGAAAAATCAGGGATTTAGAAAGATATGAAAATTCCCAAGGGAGGGAAAAAGACCTAGGAAAAAATATTGTTTTGATACATAGCATATGTGAGGAGGCAGGACAATGCCTAGTATTCTGGAAAGGACTACAAAATACTTGTTGTTATGAACACTGATTGTTGAGTGTGAGGGAAGGAGAAGACCGTTGTTCGAGGAAGACATTGTTGAAGAGGAGATTCCAAGTTTTCCCTCATGGACTCATGGTCAGGATAGGGGGTGAATGGGGCAAGTGATTTGGCTACCTTGTTCTACGGTTGGGAGGAACATGGTTGTTCCCTTTCTCTTCCCACGAACTGGTTCATATATGTTAATCTTCTCCTTCTCTGTTAGAATGATTATGTATATATGATATAATGCATCTGTTTGTGTTGAAGTGAAATCTTTTTCGTGGATAAAATATGTTCGTATGTGAAGTTTATAACAGACAACCTAGTTTTGGAATTGTCTCTTCTGTAATTGGTTTTCTAAGCGAAACTATCTATGTATAATTGTATTTTAACAAGTCTGAATATATAATAAATTTATGTGTATCTCTGTAATTAAATCTTCAGAGATTTCATATTTCATAGTTGAGATTTCCTTTCTCGTATATTTATTTATTTATTTATTTGCAGTTGGTACCTTACATAGATATATTTGCTTAAATGAAAATTGTGTAACTATAACATAAACGGACTTACATAGAGATCTGATGTCATAGTATATAAGCAAAAAAATTATACCAACTGGAAATCAACTACTTTTCATATAAAGAAATATCGAATCGGAGAGTCTGAACTCCTTTTTAATTCTCGTTACAGAACCAAATAAGATTGAATAAGTTACGTTGATCAAACGTAGATATTACCGAAGTAGAATACTCAATAAGAATACAGATGAGGAGATGCATAAACATCATAAATCACATGTTGATAGAACATCTAAGCATACTTCTCCATTTATATAATGTGAAACACCCAACTGAAGGGATAACCACTGCATTAAATGATAAACAAATTGTTGAATGATGAATATACATATAACTTACATTTTCAAATCCTACCAATCTTTTAGAAACCCCTTACACAGTCTAAACAACGATAGATGCACAGGTATGTATGTATATAAATATTCATATATATATATATATATATATATATATATATATAAGTGATCTGGAAATAAAACAAAAAATCGTAACCTCATTCTACCATTATCTTGATAACTCAGATCATTATATTTATTCAGTGTTGGATCCAATCTAACTACTACAAGTCCAGAATGAAACATATCGGCAATAAAGACAAGGCATGTTGACAGGAAATAAAACGACATAGTATTGTAGATCTAATACACTTTGACCCTTCCTTTTTGTAATCAAACATTCAGAATTTGTAATAAAACCTTCAATCTAAACAGTAACCAGGGTAATTAAATTCCAGAGTAGGGTGAGGCTCGAAACAATGAGGAGAATAGTTTAAACAAACATTTCATTACCTCAAACGAACAGGGTAATCTTGTACACAAATCGTTGCAAGAGTCATACTAATAACTAGACCCAAACTTTAAGTTACAGTTGGGAAATTTTCCCTTTGCAAGCCTGATAGGAAACTGAGGAAACGACACTAAATGACTACATTTAAATTTGCAACACTGACTGTTTGAACTCCGGAAGGGTTACATAAGAGAACTCGAATACCTTTTTGCATCAAGCACGCGGATGAACATCCAAAACCTTTGCGTAGAATAAAAACCTGGAAGAATCACCATATACAAAGATTGGAAAATTATATACAAGGAAAACTTGAGAAGAATATGAACAAAGTGATAATATTTATTAATACATCATACCAAGACATTACTTAACTTATGATTCATGGCTCACATGAGTTATTTTTCCTTGTTTCTTTCCATATGGATAGATGCCTAGGGCCGAGGATGGATGGGGCAACAACTCACTGATGGGTACCCTCGCATCAAATAGGGCCCATCATTAGTGATTTGTTTCAACTCTTGAAAAAGGAAATGATTTAAAACAGTATAAGGAAAATATTTACATAGTATTCACGAGTAACGAAATACAGTAATCGACTATACTAAGTCCCTTTATACATGAATAGTGTATAACATATTAAGAGTAAACAAATCTTAAGTCTTTCTTTTAGACTAGAATCCCTCTAACTGTCTTGTCTCATCTACCATTCAAATGACACAAACATGTTATGCGTAGACATCATAAACATTTTTTTTCCCACACAGGATAGAATCTACTTAACAATTGAGTTATAGATCTACCAGAAACAATGTGCAGGAGATATATTTTTAATTCAATGATTGATACAGAGACCCCTCGCCACTGAATTCAAATGGTAGGGATAGCGATAGTGAAAAATAACATCTGAGAAATATCAAGAGACTTCACTGATACCGTAAGATATATTAATAGGCTGAAAATCACAGAGTTCTTTTAATTCAACACTGGACGATAGGTTGAGACCATATGTAACATCCCACTCTGGTGCACTAAGAATCTTATTCTTTGATGACACTTGCTCGCAAGTGATCTAGACTTTTATGATGTTAAAACATTTATCCTTAATTATGATGCGTTATGATAGATGACATGATGTTTTACTGCTTTGACGTAGACAGGTGCTTTGAATCAGTTTTATTGAGTGTGCAGGGTTTTGGAGCTTGAGGATGCAGAGGCATCGGTGGAACCCTCTTGGACTCCGGATTGAGTTAGGTTGTGTGCTATTTGGGTTGATTTATTTACTTTGATATTTCGTTGATTTGATGATATGATGTTGACATGTTCTGACACGATTGTTGATGATGCAGGCTAACGATAGCTTGCCGACCAGATTCACATATGGAGTAAAGGGGCCACACACGATTTCCAGAGAGGTTGAGGGAGAGGTGTGGACAACATCCCTGCCATAGCCTACTAGCACTCCCTCCGTGGCTCGAACTGTAGGTTAACAATTACCTAGTTTGAGAGGATCCACGATATCGTGAGGGCAGACTGCGACTGTCACTCACGATGATTCTAAGGGGCACGCAATAAGGCGGGGACCTTATTCCTTAGAGCCCTTAGTCTCCTACAGTTGACCTGGTGGAGTTTTGACTCCAGGGGTTATAGATTTCTACCAATCATTCAAGTTGGCGAGTGGCACCCTTGGAGCACATGGTGTATCCTAAAGGGCACGTCACACAAAAGAAACGCAAGTTGGCGAGTGGCACCCTTGGAGCACGTGGTGCATCCTGAAGGGCATGTCACGTAAAAGAAACATAAGTTGGCGAGTGGCACCCTTGGAGCATGTGGTGCGTCCTGAAGGGCACGTCGCGTTGATGTTGATGAAGGAACAAACCTAGATGTCCCTAAAACAATTAACACATTAAGGAAATCCTTAAACAACTTCCCTAACCAAGTGTCGTCCAGTTTAGAATCTAAGTCCTAAGTCTAAAACTTTTTAGGGTAAAATTTTAGTCTAACTTTAAGAAAAAAAACCTAAAATAAAAATAAAAATTTAAACAAAAACCCACTTAAGTAATAGTTTAGTCTTCATAAAATTCTTGGGGTAAATGAAGAGAGTAACAATTTAATTAAAAATAGTGGATTTAAAAATTTCAAAGAAGAAATTATTCATTAACTTGTGGAAGTACAAAGATATTAAATTAATAATAAAAGGGAAAGATTTAATAATGCAACTGCCATTTTGGGCTTTAATAAAAAGGGGAAAGAAGGGAATAATAAGAATTAGGAAACTAAGTAATGGAGGAAACTTAATAAAGGAAAGATGGGAACTTATGGTAAAAATCAAGGTCAACATAGTAAGGAATCTGCAATTAAGAACTTGCTAATCTGAGCTAATTTAGTAACATCTTCTTTTTGGAAAGTATTTAAAACATATAAGAGGATCTAGGAACACCTAGGAGTAAATTTAGGAGCAACTCTAGGTGGGTGAGGGATTTGAGACAATTAATAAATTTAAAGAAAATATTTATGGGAGAAAAGAGGGGGATGGACGACACTTGTGCGATGGAGAATATTAAGAATATTTTATTGAAACTTAATTTAAAATGTGAATTAGGAAAGTTGGTGGGTCTCAAAACTCTATAAAATAAAAGGGAGATGAGGAAGAAAGGGGATCGACTGATAGCGTAACGTTACGCTGCCGGAATTGTGACTTGACTGATTACTTGTGGAGAGTTGGGATTTTCCAGCTCGGATAGGAGTGGTAGCTCGGCCTTGCGGGGCGAGCTGGGAAGCTAGACGGACCATCTGGATTGTGTGTGGCCCCTTTGTGGCTCGAGGGGCTAAGGGGGAAGCAGATTACCCCTAGCAATTGGTTGGGAGGTACCGGTGAGGTCTCGACGGTCGGTGAGGGAGCGACTCGGAGCGTGTGGAGGTCCTTCGAAGCGGGCGAAGAGGCCACGATATGTTCTTTATTTAGTAGAGTATATTTCAATATGAGTTATGTTGGGTTCAGAATATTCGATGGTAATTTGTTAGAAGTAAATGATAAATTATTTTGGATATACATGTATTTTTCCCTTTGGATAAGCTATATCACTAGCGATAGACTTTGGTGTTTTTAATTTTGGTTCCAATGATTCTAGCATTGTTTGCAAGTTTAAATTTTCTGAAGCTAGTCACTTGCTTTACTCACAAAAATGTATGCTTCGAATTCTTCAATATTCATATTATAATTTGTTCACTCTGAAATTTCGTAACTGGTGAATTATTTCATAGTGGAACCAATAAATATCCCGGGGTCAATCTTTGGTGCATATAAAAATTTCAGATTTATGGTCTCTTTCTTTTATAATTTAGAAGCCATTTGAAATTATCTCTTGTCAGGTTTGGCTTGACACAGCCTTTTGCCAGTATGGTGAAATTACAGAGTGAATTAATTTTTTCTCTATTGGTTAATGAACACACCCACAAGGGTTAAGTCTCCTTAGCTTGATATTTTTTCCCTTGAGGGTCGCCTGTGCTAATTTTAGTGCTCGTTCTTGGATACATTAATTGCAATGCTCCCAGATCGGGGATGTGGGAACATGCCCCATTGGGATCGTAGGAAGGTAAAAAGAAAGTAGTTTCTCTTTTGGTCAAGAGTTAATTGTTGTGTCTCTCTTTAAACCTTTCGGCAACGATGCTCGATAACAAAATTGGATACTTTTGATCTTCTGTATCCACGGGCCATCAAGGTCACCAGGTTTTCACCCAGTATTGGCTACTTCTAAAGCTCGTGGAAATCCTCCATGCCGGGATTTGAACCTGGATCACTCCAAGAAATAAGTAAATCACCTTTGCGTACCCACGCATATTCGACCACCTAAACTCTGCGATATGGTTATTCCCTGCCTTGGCGTTGTTTTTCCTCAGCCTTGTTCTTTGATGTGTAACCTCAAGCTACCATTAAAGTTTACCTCCGAGTTGTCTGCGGTTTATCCTTTTTACTCTGTGATAATGGCGTCAATTTCGCTACCATCCTGATGAAACAACGACCTGCACTAATGCCCACGTCTATTCATTACCCTTGTTTAAACATTCTTCTTTGATTTTAATGTTAGATGCTCATTCAGACTGTTTTTGGTTTTCTGAAGGTTGTTGATTAAGTAAATCGCCTTCTTGTTAGTTGCCCCATGATTTTGTGAATCTATGGCATGAGCTCGCCTGTTGCCCACTGATTATGGGCCTACACGCACCGCTTTTTTTTTTCAGCCGTTGATTTATGCTTCGGATCGGGATTTAGATTTCAGCATTGAAGGTTTTACCTTTTTACTCCACTACTTACCCTTCTGACAGCCACTTCAGGCTTTAGCAATTGGCCTTTAAATCCATTGCACCTTTTAATTTTTACTTGGGCCCAGCGGTCGCTAGAGTTGATAGGTAAGAAGCTTGAATTTTTGGTTGAGAGGTTTGTTGTAAAAGATATAAATAATTATTTTTGTCATTCCATAAAACTATAATATTGGTACTAAATGTAGAATTTATAAGATTTATAATTTACATAACAAATATCAACACCACCGACACTAATAACATTACCCAGCGGTCACTAGATTTGACAGGTGGTGATTGTTAATGTTGACATCTTTTTCTTACTGCCTTATCTTGTCCCTTAATTATTTCTGGTTATTTACTTCATGAGAATGCCCAGTTAGTTGAGGTTAAAAGCCGCGCTAATAAATTTCCTTGATATTGTCCCTACTTTAAAAGGTCTGGTTATTGCTTGTTAATTATTCAAATAATAGCCTTCCACTTTGAGATTTTACTAATGTATCATGAAAATGTCTTGTGGGTGAATTTAGAATTAGATGACTAATGGGGATCAGTAAGTGCAATTCTTCTTATCTTTGATTTCATTTAATATATGCTCATGGTAACATTAATGCTAAGGATGTTATTGTTTATGGTAATGGGTAAAGTGAGGTGAAGCTTAATGTTAAATGCTTATGGTAATTATTAATATTATTTGTTTTACAGTAATGGTAATGTAATGAAGCGTTTAATGGTAAATGCTAATGATTATGGAACTATTAATGTTGACGTCGTTATCAGTTTATGGAAGGTCAATGTAATTATTATCGATATCCTATCAGATGTAATATGATGGTCATTTTACGTAGATATTGGAAAATGAAGTGAAAATGGTTGTTGTTGTTGTAGTATTGATGAAATTAATTATCATTAATCGTAGATAAATCATAATTTCCTGAACTAAGTCCAAAAGGTGATTATGATTTAGAAATGGGGGATATGTAATTAATTGAATAGCCTTATTAATGGAGCTTGCATTTAATTGGATTTGCGATAATTAGGATTTGCAATTAATTGACTTGCGCCTCTGTCGAGGACGTGGTTGTTCTTTGACTATTGTTATACTTGGATGCATACATTTTATTGTTTGGTCTGCTTGTGTCGGGCGGGATGTAGACACCTCCATGTTTCTTAGAACAATCGTCATCCCTGAGACCTTAAATGGTTAAAATCGATGGGAACCTGGGCTTGAGCGTTGCTTATGTGTCTCGGAGGTCCTAACCATTGCAGGGTAGGACGGGCGGGTAGTCAGTCTTACTTATTGTCGTTGATCGTCGTTAAACGCATGTTGTTACTGTGGTACGTCGTATGTCGTCTTGTTGTGTTCTTCTTGCTTGCATCTTGTTAGTCGTCAGGTTACTAGTTTCTGCCTGAGCAGTTGGCTAGGAGCCTATCTAACCTTCTCTCTCTCCGGAGCAAAGGACTAAGATTAAATGCCCTGCTTTCCTGTGAAGAAATAGTAAAATCTACTATTATGGATTCTTCCTTATGTCTATGGTCGTTTAATGCTTGCAATTACTTGGTGTGCACCTTATGTCTTCTTGTTGTGATCATCGTGGTTGCGTCTTGTTAGTCGTTGGGTGGCGACGTAGATTCAAGTGTGTCTGTTTCCTGTCTACACGCGCGCACACACCTTAAACAAAAAAAACAAATTGCACCTGTGAAAGAGTTGTTGTCGTAACAGGGAGGTTCGTTACACCATAATGGAAACAAGATGAATTATAGAACGTTTTATGCATTTCACGATGGGACTTTTTCGTAAGACTTTTAACCTTCCTCTGATAAACGAAAGTTTATTTTACTATAACCCAATGATTGGTGGGCATATACAATAAGAAGACAAGAGGATTGTAACTGCAACTAAAGAAAGGACTCAAGGTTTTGGAGCAACCTAAGGTAAGTGGTCGTCCTTATGGTCTTGAAGGCCAGAATACTGAAGAAAGGTAAACTAGAGACCTCACAAAATGTACATCCATTTCTATTATCCAAACCATATACTGTCAAGCAACCTTAACTTCGAAAGACTCTGATAAACTACCTCCCATAACCAGAATGATTGTTATAATATATAGTGCTCCCAAAATGACTAACTGGATGCTCTTACCTCTTTTATATGGAATCCCAATGGTAGTGGTCCGCCCAAAATATTTTTGTTCCAGAACGAGTCAACAACTTAAGCACCGAACAGTTATAGAGAAGGTTTGATAACTCGACCATAATTGTAGGAAACACACATAGCCGATATCAAAAGAAAATAATGAAGACGGTAGTCTCTAGGACCCATCTACTAGTTTAATGATGATTAATGACAGTTTGTAAACTCAGTATCGTAGCTAGGGAAAGATGGAGATACTTCAGAGGGACACATTACACTCATGATAGTCTCGAGGGGGTGTTTCAGAATGCCTTAAACACTCTGACAGATGAGTCATTACACCTTTTCGACCGTATCCAAAGTTAATTCTTCCTCAATCCATGAAAAAATCGGATTGGCAGACAGTTCGAACTACTCGTTCTAGTTTGGTTAGGGTTTCAATGTACTCATCAAATTTCATTAAGGAAAAGGAAGCCTCATATCAAGAGTTAGTTTGGATGGGAATGATAGTTATTCCTAAAAGGGTAATGTGATAACTGGTCCTTAACTACTGTCTCCATGTTTGATACTCACACGTACTGGTGATCACATTGATAGCAAAGGGTTCATTAAGTTTTTTGTCACGTTGTCCTCATGGTAAGCCTTGTTGGTGCAATAGAATTGGCAATAGACATATATATATATAGGTTGTTGCATAAACATTGTGGTATATATATATATATATATATATATATATATATGTATGTATGTATGTATAGTTTGCTGAGGACAGAAGTATAGACTAAGATAAGAGTAAAGAGAAATACTTGTATGATTGCAAGGAGTCGGGGGTTTCGAGGATGAGATGAAGTCTTTTAATTTCATTTATAAAATAGTTTTGGTAAGCATCAATGGTGGAAGGAAGAAGTGCATAATTCTCTTGTAGTAAGATGCAATTAGATATGTCTTTACTTTGAGAATCTATGACCACAAAAAAAAGAAAATTATGGTAATTAGAGGTACATTACATATGGTATCAGAGAAAAGGTTACAACACTTAGACCTTGAACAGGGCCATCTAATTTACTTAGCACATAATTTTGTTTATGAAAAACTAATAAACTTTTACTGGTGCAAACAAAAAACCCTTTTTTATTTTGTGTTAATCGTGGCAGCACAGGATGACTCATAAATCAGACTTGATGGGAATCCTGAACAAGGGCTTCCTGAAAATCAGAGACAGAATGGTGACAAAATCTCACCTACCGAAGTTCTGGAAACAACGAGGAATCTCATTGTTGAGTTGCAGGTTTTCAAAGAGGATAATGAAAAACTGAAGAAAGCACAACAGGAGCAGTAGGAAATAAATGAAGTCTTTCTGCATAGTATAGTGACAAAGAAAATCTCAAAGGACGATAACAATGAAAAAGAGGTCAGCAAAAGGGCCTCCAAGAACTCTGGGCCTGAAGCAGAAAAAGGAAACGGTTCGTCTGAAGGTACACCTCCAGCCGAGGATAAAACCAAAGAATATAGAAAAAGAAAACAAGTAGACCACCTTGAAGGATAATTTAAGAAAATTAAACCAGCTAACTTTGATGGAGAATCCAAAACAGGAGAGGAGGCAGAAGCATGGTTATTAGACATCAAAAAATATTTCCGGATATACAACTATTCCAACAATATGAAAGTCAGAATGGCCATGTACAATATGAAAGGAAAAGCCAACATCTGGTGGAAAGATCTAAAATTGGTTAAGGGGCTAAAAGAGAAACAGATGGAATGGTCTGACTTCAAGAAATATTTCAAGAAACAATACCTATCTGAAAGATACTATGAAAGGAAAACGAAATAATTTTATGAGTTACGACTTGGTCAAGTGACAATGGAGGATCTTATAAATAAATCCCTGGAACTACTAAGGTTCATACCTTATATCCGGGAGGATAAGGTAAAAATCCAGCGGTTCCTAAGCTATTTACCACAGTCTTACAAGGATAGAACTGAGTTTGACAACCCAAAGTCCTTGAGTGAAGTATTCAAGAAAGGACGAATGTGCTACAATCAGTACAAACAACGGGCATAATTTCCCAAAATCTTGGAAGGATAAGAAACAAGACCGAATGAACTAGCGGAAGAAGGGACTCCAGCCAGATCCTTATTGGAATGCAGAAAAAATATTTCCTAGAAAATAATTTCACTCCAATTATCCAAGTACGCAGGGTAGTTTTAAACTGGTAAATCTGGGAACAAAGAAGTTTGGGGATAGTCCCCGTGAACCATTGAAGTGATAGGAATGTGGAGAACCTCATATGAGGAGGAATTGTCCACGTTTAAATACAACAAACAAAACTGTTGTTCATAATTTGCAAGAAGCCTCGACGGTAGGTGATGTGGGAAGAAACCTGCATCGAATAAATGTAGTCGTGGATGGTCAGCAAGATGACCACCAGTCCTCTATGGTGGAAATCGAAGGTAAAATCAATAACACCCGAATTTCTGTTTTAATTTATCTTGGAGCTACATTAAGTTATATCACTCCTAGTGTAGTAGAGTCAAATAAACTTGTAACATCCCGCTCTGGCGCACTGAGAAAATTTATCCTTGAGGACACTTGCTCGCAAGTGATCTGGACTTTTATGATGTTAAAACATTTATCCTTGATTATGATGCGTTATGATAGATGACATGATGTTTTGCTGCTTTGACGTAGACATGTGTTATTGACTCGGTTTTATTGAGTGTACAGGGTTTTGGACCTTGAGGATGCAGAGGCATCGGTGGAACCCCTTGGACTCTGAATTGAGTCAGGGAGAGTGCTATTTGGGTTGATTTATTTACTGTGATATTTCATTGATTTGATGATCTGATGTTGACATGTTCTGACATGAATGTTGATGATGCAAGCTGACGATATCTTGCCAACCAGACTCACATATGCATTAAGGGGGTCACACATGATTTCCAGAGAGGTTGAGGGAGAGGTGTTGAAAACAACCCTGCCACAGCCTACTAGCACTCCCGTCGTGGCTCGAACTGTAGGTTAACGATTACCTAGTTTGAGAGGAATCCACGATGCCATGAGGGAAGACTGCGACAATCGCTCACAATGATTCTAAGGGGCACGCAATAAGGCGAGGGCCTTATTCCTTAGAGCCCTTAGTCTCCCACAAGTTCACCTGGAAGAGTGTTGACTCCAGGGGTTATAGATGTCTACTAATCAGTCAAGTTGGCGAGTGGCACCCTTGGAGCACGTGGTGCATCCTGAAAGGCACGTCGCGCAAAAGAAACAAAAGTTAGCGAGTGGCACCCTTGGAGCATGTGGTGCATCCTGAAGGGCACGTCGCGCAAGAGAAACAACCGGGGCGAGTGGCACCCTTGGAGCACGTGGTGCATCCTGAAGGGCACGTCGCATTGATGTTGAGGAAGGAACAAACCTAGATGGCCCTAAGACATTGAACACCTTAAGAAATTCTTAAAACAACTTCCCTAAATAATTGTCGCCCAGTTCAGAATCTAAACCTAAGTATAAAACTTCTCTAGGGAAAAAATTTGTTTAGTCTTACGAAAAAAAACTCTATAAAAATAAAAATAATGATAAACTAAAACCCACTTAAGTAACAGTTTTAGTATTCTTAAATTTAGAGGGTAAAATGAAGAGAGGATTAATTTAATTAAAATCTGTGGTTTTAAATTTGTAAAGAGGAAATAAATTATTAACTTGTGGAAGTATAAAAGATTTTAAATTAATAATAAAGGGAAAAGAGTAAATAGTGCAACTGCCATTTTGGCTCTAATAAAAAGGGGAAAGAAGGGAATAATAAGAATTGGGAAACTAAGTAATGGAGGAAACATAATAAAGGAATGTTGGGAACTTATGGTAAAAAGCGAGGTCAACATAGTAAGGAATCTGCAATTAAGAACCTTCTAATTTGAGCTAATTTAGCAACTTCATTTTTAAGGAAATTATTTAAAACATGTAACGGGATCTAGGAACACCTAGGAAGAAATTTAGGAGAAATTCTGGGTGGGTGAGGGAAATGAGTAATTTAATAATTTAAAGAAAATAATTAGTTGAGGAAAGAGGGGGATGGACGACACTTGTGCGAAGGAGAATATTTAGAATATTTTTATTAAAACTTAATTAAAATGTGATTTAGGGAAAGTTGGAGGTTGGAAAAACTCTATAAAAGAAAGGGAAGATGAGGAAGAAAGGGGATTGGTTGTTAGCGTAATGTTACGCTTCCGGATTTGTGACTTGACTGATTACTTATGGGGAGTTGGGACTTTCTAGCTCGGATAGGAGTGGTAGCTCGGCCTTGCGAGGCGAGCCGGGAAGCTAGACATACCATCTGGATAGTGTGTGGCCCCTTTGCGGCTTGAGGGGCTAAGGGAGAAGTAGAGTGCCCCTAGCATTGGCTGGGAGGTACCGGTGTAGTCTCGACGGTCGGCGAGAGGGAGTTGCATGGAGCACGCAGACGACACTGGGAGTAAGCGAACAGGCCACAGTACACTTTTCGGTTGAATGATAGAATGTTGTAGGATGTATGATTTAGATCTTCATGTTTTTTAAGTAGGCAAGTTGATTGTCTATTTTCATGACTGGATTTTTGATAGCCTAGTTGAATGATTGGTTGATTGATTTACGTGACCTTCATCCTCCTGCCTGTCGTGACTACCTTGTGATGTTTGACTGTGACCCTTGTGAATGTTTTCCTTCATCCCTAGCATGTCAGTCCTCGCCTAAGCATTCGGCCAGGAGCTTATCTGACATTCTCTCTCTCCGGAGCAGAGAACTAAGATTAAACGCCCTGCTTTTCTGTGTGAGGATGGTGAAGCAAAGGACGAACTCATTCGTCTACCTCCGTTGTTGTCCTTGCTTGATTTCTTGACTTGTTCCTTCTAGTACAACCCCTGCCTGGTTATTTTTGCTTCCTTGTTGTTTATTTTCCGCGCCTTGAATGATAAAAAAAAAAAAAAAACCTGTGAACCCTTCGATCAGTTATCATAATGGCCCTAGTATTATCTTACTGTAGTCAACATTTTTATTGGTATTCTGAGATGAAAAAGGCATTTTTATTGGTGCTTTCATTTCATATATCTGCTAAATTTTAATTTCATAGTTGCGAGTATCCATATAACTGCAAATTGTACATAGGCATGCGATCCTTCCATGAATTATATAGGGAAATTTTGAAGGCTGTATGCATAGAGAATCTGGTATGTGTTAAAGGCATTTTATTGGTGTTTTCGTTTCATATATCTGCTAAATTTTAATGTCATAGTTACGAGTTTCCATGTAACTGCAAATTGTACATAGGTGTGCGATCCTTCCATGAATTATACAGGGAAATTCTGAAGGTTGTATGCATAGAGAATCTGGTATGTGTTAAAGGCATTTTTATTGGTGTTTTCGTTTCATATATCTGCTAAATATTAATGTCATAGTTGTGATTTTCCATATAACTACAAATTGTACATAGGCGTGCGATCCTTCCATGAATTACAAAGGGAATTTTGAAAGCACCATGCACAAAAAATCTGGTGTGTGTTCCCTAATCTGCATAGTAATATTTCGAACAACGATTTATATGTATGGTAAAATAAATTTAATTTTCTGAGAATTGCCATGATTTAGATTGGACAATGAATTATATGTACGGTACAGTGTTTTATATTGGAGAATGATTTACATGTTTGGGACAATGATTTTAACCTCACGGGATGACAATGATAATCGCCAACAACTATGAATTTTACTAACCCCATTCCTGGATTTTGGGGCATTTAAACAACAGTTTTCTCCTTACTAGTGCATCTGATAAGGGAATTTCATATTTTTCTACTGCGTCTTGAATGACTTCGATTATAGTAATTGAAATATGGAGAACAACGACTAACTTGAACCCCCACCAAAGAAAATAATGAGAATAGCGTTGTTTAGGAGAATTTACAATTTCATGAAGTATGTTTTTTTTTGTGTTAACAGAAATTTGATGACTGGCAGCAAGCTAAGTAATTAATGGTGGACAAAGAGCTATCCTTCTTTATTTTCACAAACGAATAGGATGAATTGTAGTGATTCCTTCTTCACTGTGATGATCGTCACCTTCTGATGCAGCCTGGAATTTCTCGTAGTACCTCTCATGTCTCTTCAGGTCGAAATAACCAGGTGTACGCCATGCTAATTTTGTTTAGGTCACAAATTAGATAGCCGCACAATCAATGAATTATTGTGTGCGTTGGCCACACAGCCTTACAGGGTTGGGAACCATGGGATTTTGTTTTTGTTTAGTGTGGCATCCATCGATGGTGAGTCTCTCAATACATATCTTTATCCTTCCTGACCTGGCTGCTGGGCCTGGGTGATATGGTCGAGGTAACCAATTCCTTCTTATGACTGCGCGTTGTTCCTTAGTTGTGATGCGATTATCCACTGACCATAAAGGTGGTTGCCAATGCTGGTTTGGCTGGGTTAATGTGGTTGGCCTCTACTTATTTGTCCTTCTCTCCTCCTTCAAACTTCGGCACTTCCATTTACTACACTGCCTGCCGGACGTCTGACCCTGCGTTCCGGAATTTCGACCATGCCCAGTTCTGTATTGACAACGTTATTTGTGCATTGAATTTCCAGAAGTTACCTTGGCAGCCATAGTACCCTCAACTGCCATTTTTGAACCATCAACTAGTTAGACTACCGAACCCACCTGTGCTTCTTGCCAATTTTGGACCAATTACACCTCGGTGCATCTGGCTTTTTTCAATTTTTTCTTTAGAAACAGATTGAATAGAACCTTATGTCGAGGGTATTTGAATGGTAAGCAACATTTTTAGTTTCCTTTAATAGCACTCAGTTGTTCAGAGTGGATCAACATGCTTTTAGCCTAAGGAATGGCAAGTAGCGGTTTCCCCTTTTTGCTCCCTAACTGTAGGTTAACGTTTCATCATAGCACATTGATTTTAGAGTTGGGTTTGAAGTTGTAGTAGCCGTTGTAATGTTAAGGGAATTCCTTGTTAGATTCGTTTGTAGATATTTAGAGTGTAAGTGTGTGTTGGTATTAATTATTATAGTTTCCAATACGGGCCAAAATAAATAAATAAATCTAATTGAAGGTTCCTATTAAGTAAAGTGTCCTTAAGATTTTTCTCTAAACCTTCATCATAGATTTATAAGATTGGGTTTTTGAAGAAAGATTCAAGTTTAACTATATTTAGACTTTATTGTTGGATAGCTCAACCGTAACTATGTGAGACATGGATTCACATGGATGACATAGTTCTCTATCGACAAGAATTTAATTATTTCAGTGGTCGTCATAGTTAAGTACTTGAGTTGTCTTAAATCTTATCGAAAGGATATCAGAATTCATTGGAAGTCGATGGTAAAGATAGAGATTACCCCTAGATTCTATTACAAGTTATGTAATTGTTCTTGTTCAATAAAATACCTTTTTATTATTTCAAAAACTAACGAGAATCGGATTTTATTGGAAGTAAGTAGTCCAGACATACCTTCCTTAAATAATTCCTTCTTTGGAACCCTTGACGTAACAGTTCAAGGTGGAAGTGTGGATACTCTGTGACCTTATATAAAATAACCTAGCTTCCATCATGGGTGTAACTAAGTGTTTCAACGTCTACATTTGAAAACTACTTCATAAGGCCTTATTTAATTATTCTTAAAGGATTGTGATACTGATTATTGTGGAGCGAAGAGTCCTAACCATTGCAAGATAGGACGGGCGGGTAGTCCGTCTTATAATTGTCTGTCGATTGTCGTTCCTTGATTTTCAGAGGCTATGTGCATCTTAGATATCTATGTTGTCATCGCATTACTTGCATCATGTTCGTCGTCATGTGGCAATGCAGAGTCGAATGTATTTATTATCCTTGTACACACGCGCACACCCAAAAGAATAAAGAAAAAATTGCACTTGTTATACGAGGTTGTCACCGTAACGAGGGGGGACGTTACATATGGTATCAGAGCAGGTTCAACCCTGTGACTGTGGAATGTCAGGCTTTCCACTGCAGCCAACCCGTGAGTATTCACCCTTGCGATAAGTAAAAACCTTAATGTGTCCTCGTGGAGATTGCATCTAGAGGGCACCCCTGAGGGTCCACAATGTGCAATAGCTAGTACCGATTGCATCCTCTGAGATCTTGAGAGAGATGAGTTCTAGCATCCATGAGTGTTTACGACCTCCAGCTTGAAGTTCCACATGGTGGTCTTTCGACTGAAGGGGAGCGCTCTTTTATGGCGAAAGACACTCCTACGCTTTTGAACCTGGTTGTCGGCGATGTGTCACGGGAATGGTTCGAGGGACGGTTCCAGGAGAGGTATGTTACTAAGGAATTCATTGAGCGTAAACTCAATGGGTTAGACGCCTTGCGATGAGGTAGCTGCTTGATATGCTCCGCACCAAGTTACCGAGAAATGTAAGGTCAAGAAGTTTGGGTTGGGCCTTATTGTTAGAATTCATCTTCGAGTTTGGGTACCAGGACTACTGGGACAAAGAAGGGGTGTTGGACGTGTGGGGAGACACACTACCAGTGCGACTGTCCTGTGGAGAGGACCAGAGTGTCAAGATCAGTTGGACCCACTACCATGGGAGATATGGGAAAGGCCCATCAGATTCATGTGATGGTGAATAACCACCAGGCAGAGCACCAGTCGACTGTGCTCGAGAGGACAGGTGTTGTCGCTAACCAGACCCTTAGTATTTTGATAGACCAAGGTGCTACTGAGAGTTTCATTTCTGGTGCAGCGTAAAAAGGGATTAAGGTAAAGGCAGTCGAACAGGACGAGTTTAGCTTCGTAGAGATGGCTTCAGGAGCCAAATAGAAGGTTGGAGGAAGAGTTACAGGATGTGCCCTTAACCTGGGAGAGTTTGTCATGAGGACCAACTTGTACGTCACAAACTTAGGATCTTATGACATCGTGATTGGTATGGATTGGTTGGAATTGCATGAGGCGATACTCAACTACAAGATGAAACGGTTGAGCTTGGTTGATGACAAAGGACAGAGACATGTGATTGTAGGACAGAACTAGGGAGTTTCCCTGAGGTTCATCTCTTCCTTACAGTTACGGAAGAGTATGCACAAGGGGTGCAAGATTTATGTGATCCTTGCGCTAAACGAAAAGGGAGTAGCAGAAGGTATCGAACACCTTCTGGTGGAGAATGAGTTTGCGGACGTATTTCCAGAGGATTTACCTAGGATGCCGCCGAAAAGGGAATTGGAGTTTACCATAGACCTAAACCGGGGACCAAACCGATAAGAAAGAACGCCTTATCGAATGTCAACCCCGGAGTTGCAAGAGTAGAAAATGAAACTGAAGGAGTTGTTGGACCTGGGACTGATACATCCTAGTGTGTCACCATGGGGTGTGTCGGTTACTTTCATACGAAAGAAGGATGAATCATGGAGGCTTTGCATTGACTACCGTCAACTAAACAAGGCCACGATCAAGAATCAATATCCCTTACCAAGAATTGATGATCTGTTCGATCAAATGAAGGGTGCGACGGTGTTCTCCAAGATTGATTTACGATCAGGGTATCCCCAGTTGCGGATCAAGGAGGATGAAGTCCCTAAGACCGCCTTTAAGATGAGATTTGGACATTACCATTTACTGTTTTACCGTTTGGACTGACAAACGCCCTAGGGGTATTCATGAGTTTGATGAACGGGTTGTTCTGCGAGTACTTGGACAAGTTCGTCCAAGTATTCATTCATGATATCTTGATCTACTCTTGGATGATGGAGGAGCATGACGAGCACTTGCGCTTGGTACTACAGTGTCTACGAGAGCACAATTTGTATGGGAAATTATCCAAATGCTCTTTTAATCAATCAAGGATTCACTACTTAGGGCATGTCATCTCCGACAAAGGTATCATCGTGGATCCAGCCAAGGTTGAGGTTATTATGGAACGGCCTGCACCGACGAATGTCACAAAAGTGAGTAGTTTAATGGGTTTAGCAGGATACCATCGACGGTTTTTCGAGGGATTTTTGAAGATAGCAAATCCGATCACGGAATTGCAGAAGAAAAAAAAGAAGTTTGTTTGGACCGAGAAATGCGCGGAAGCATTTCGAAGGCTTAAAGAGTTTTTGACCACAACACCGATACTAAAGGTCCATGACATGGACGCAGACTTCTTGGTATGCACTGACGCATCCAAGGAAGGTTTAGGCAGAGTTTTGATGTAAGACGGACAAGTGATTGTTTACATTTTGAGGAAACTAAGAAGGCATGAGGAGAACTATGCGACGCACGATTTGGAGTTATTAGCTATCGTATATGCCTTGAAGGTTTAGAGACACTACCTTGTTGGGCGAAAATTTGAATTAAGGACTGATCATTGTGGACTACAACAAATTTTTACGCAAAGCAACCTGAACGCGCGACAACGACATTGGTCGGAATTGCTTAGTGAGTACGACTTCGAGATTACTTACATAAAGGGAACAGTGAACCGAGTGGTTGATGCTTTGAGTCAGAGACCACACATCTTCTTTGCGTCGCCTCTTCAGACGAACTTACATGAGAAAATTCTCACTTTACAGCGTGACGATGAATGGTACATAGAGGTCGAGGGTTTTTTCGGATAAAACACAATGATGGTACCATGATATGAGGGATTTTCTTTTGATAGAGATGGGTTATTTAGGTTTAGAGGTCGGATTTACGTACCGCCAAACGATGAGTTGAGGATGTTGATCCTGAGAGAGTCTCATAGAGAAGTTTACATGGCTCACCCAGGAGTCACGAAGATGAGGGCATACCTTAAACCCTTATTCTTCTGGAAAGGATTGAAGGCCGACATAGTCAACTATGTGGCCAGATGTCTAGAGTGTCAGTAGGTAAAGGCTGAACATAGACACCCAACAGGATTACTTCAACCACATGCCACTCCAGAATCGAAATGGGAGGTCATTTCGATGGATTTTATTGTTGGATTTCCACTAACGGCAAGGAGACATGACTCGATTTTTGTAGTAATAGACACTCTGATGAATAGTTCTCACTTTATTCATGTGTGTATGACTTATCGGGCACCTAACATAGTGATATTTTCCTTCAGTGAGATTGTGAGGCTGCATGGCGTGCCTAAGAAGATTATATCCGATCAAGGATCGGTGTTTACTGGATGATTTTGGATGATTTTCCAAGAGTCCTTGGGAACCCAACTTAACTTTAGTACTGTGTATCACCCAGAGACTAATTGGAAGACTGAATGAATGGACCAAACCTTGGAAGACATGTTGCGCATGTACGTGTTGGACCAACAAAAGTGTTGGGCGGAATTCTTGCCTCTAGTAGAGTTCGCTTACAACAACAGTTACCAGAGCACCATTAAGATAGCGCCCTTTGATTTTTTTTATGGGCGACCATGTCGGATGCCCTTGAGTTGGGATCGGCTTGAGGATAGGGTCCTGGTGGGACCAGAAGCGATCCAAGAAATGGAAGACCAAATGAAAACCATAAGACAAAGGATTAAAGAAGCACAGGATCGACAGAAGAGTTATGCCGATGCGCACCGAGTCGACCGTAGTTATGAGGTCGGTGATCGAGTCTTCTTGCGGGTTAAACTGCATAAGAGTTCGATCAAGTTAGGAGAAGGAGCTAAAATATCTCCTAGGTTTGTGGGACCTTTCGTGATTATGGAGAGAAAGGGGCCCATGGCCTATCGACTAGCCTTGCCTGATTCTTTGAGGCGTATGCACGATGTTTTTCATGTATCTGTTTTGAGACATTATATTGGTGATCCTACACACGTGATTGACATGAGTTCCTTGCAGGTATCAAACGAGGGAGTTCTCACGGCTGAGCCGGTCCACATCTTAGATCATTGCATTCGACAGTTACGATATTGAATGGTAGATCAGCTCAAGGTCCAGTGGGACAGTTATAGTCTGCACTCGACGACCTGGGAGGACGGATATGATATGCGCCAACAATTTCCATTTTTGTTTGATAGATAGACTTATGATACTGTGGTACTTTTATTTTGACATTTATAATGAGAAACTTCGAGACAAAGTTTAGACCAATAGGGGGTGTATGTAACATCCCGATCTGGCGCACTGAGAAAACTTATCCTTGAGGACACTTGCTCACAAGTGATCTGGACTTTTATGATGTTAAAACATTTATCCTTGATTATGATGCGTTATGATAGATGACATGATTTTTTGCTACTTTGACGTAGACAAGTGCTATTGACTCAGTTTTATTGAGTGTGCAGGGTTTTGGACCTTGAGGATGCAGAGGCATCGGTGGAACCCCTTGGACTCCGGATTGAGTCAGGGAGTGTGCTATTTGGGTTGATTTATTTACTGTGATATTTCATTGATTTGATGATATGATGTTGACATGTTCTGACACGATTCTTGATGATGCAGGCTGACGATAGCTTGCCAACCAGACTCACATATGGATTAAGGGGGTCACACATGATTTCCAGAGAGGTTGAGGGAGAGGTGTGGACAATAGCCCTGCCACAACTTACTAGCACTCCCGTCGTGGCTTGAACTATAGGTTAACGATTACTTAGTTCGAGAGGAATCCATGATGCCGTGAGGGTAGACTACGACAGTCGCTCACGATGATTCTAAGGGGCGCGCAATAAGGTGGGGGCCTTATTTCTTAGAGCCCTTAGTCTCCCACAATTTCACCTGGCGGAGTGTCGACTCCAAGGGTTATAGATGTCTACAAATCAGTCAAGTTGGTGAGTGGCACCCTTGGAGCACGTGGTGCATCCTGAAGGGCACGTCACGCGAAAGAAACACAAGTTAGCGAGTGGCACCCTTGGAGCATGTGGTGCATCCTGAAGGGCATGTCGTGCAAGAGAAACAACCGGAGGGAGTGGCACCCTTGGAGCACGTGGTGCATCCTAAAGGGCACATCGCATTGATGTTGAGGAAGGAACAAACCTAGATGGCCCTAAGACATTTAACACCTTAAGAAATTCTTAAAACGACTTCCCTAAATAATTGTCACCCAGTTCAGAATCTAAACCTAAGTCTAAAACTTCTCTAGGGTAAAATTTTGTTTAGCCTTAACAAAAAAGACTCTATAAAAATAAAAATAAAGATAAACTAAAACCCTCTTAAGTAATAGTTTTAGTGTTCTTAAATTTAGAGGGTAAAATGAAGAGAGGATTAATTTAATTAAAATCTGTGGTTTTAAATTTGTAAAGAGGAAATAAATTATTAACTTGTGGAAGTATTAAAAGATTTTAAATTAATAATAAAGGGAAAAGAGTAAATAGCGCAAATGCCATTTTGGCTCTAATAAAAAGGGGAAAGAAGGGAATAATAAGAATTGGGAAACTAAGTAATGGAGGAAACATAATAAAGGAAAGTTGGGAACTTATGGTAAAAAGCGAGGTCAACATAGTAAGGAATCTCCAATTAAGAACCTTCTAATTTGAGCTAATTTAGCAACTTCATTTTTAAGGAAATTATTTAAAACGTGTAAGGGGATATAGGAACACCTAGGAGGAAATTTAGGAGCAACTCTAGGTGGGTGAGGGAAATGAGTAATTTAATAATTTAAAGAAAATATATAGTTGAGGAAAGAGGGGGATGGACGACACTTGTGCGAAGGAGAATATTTAGAATATTTTTATTAAAAATTAATTAAAATGTGATTTAGGGAAAGTTGGAGGTTGGAAAATCTCTATAAAAGAAAGGGAAGATGATCAGGAAGAAAGGGGATCAGTTGTTAGTGTAACGTTACGCTATTGGATTTGTGACTTGACTGATTACTTGTGGGGAGTTGGGACTTTCCAGCTCGGATAGGAGTGGTAGCTCAGCCTTGCAAGGCGAGATGGGAAGCTAGACATACCATATGGATAGTGTGTGGCCCATTTGTGGCTTAGGGGGCTAAGGGGGAAGCAGAGTGCCCTTAGCATTGGCTGGGAGGTACCGGTGTAGTCTCGACGGTCGGCGAGTGGGAGTTGCATGGAGTGTGTAGACGACACTCGGAGCAAGAGAATAGGCCACGGTACGATTTTTGGTTGAATGATAGAATGTTGTAGGATGTATGATTTAGATCTGCATGTGTTTTCAGTAGGCAAGTTGATTGTCTAGTTTCATGACTGGAATTTTTATAGCCTAGATGAATGATTGGTTGATTGATTTACGTGACCTTTGTCTTCCTGCATGTCATGACCGCCTTGTGATGTTTGATTGTGACCCTTGTGAATGTTTTCATTCATCCCTAGCACGCCAGTCCTCACCTGAGCAGTCGACCAGGAGCTTATCTGACATTCTCTCTCTCCGGAGCAGAGAACTAAGATTAAACGCCTTGCTTTTCTGTGAGAGGATGGTGAAGCAAAGGATGAACTCATCCATCTACCTCTATTGTTGTCCTTGATTCATTTCTCGACTTTTTCCTTCCAGTACAACCCCTGCCTGGTTGTTTTTGCTTCTTTGTTGTTTATTTTCTGTGCCTTGAATGATAAAAAAAAAAAAAAAAAATTGTGAACCCTTCGATCAGTTATCCTGATGGCCCTAGTATTCTCTTATTGTAGTCAACATTTTTATTGGTTTTTTGAGATGCGAAAGGAATTTTTATTGGTGCTTTCGTTTCATATATCTGCTAAATTTTAATTTCATAGTTGTGAGTTTCCATATAACTGCAAATTGTACATAGGCGTACGATTTTTCCATGAATTATACAGGGAAATTCTGAAGGCTGTATGCATAGAGAATATGGTATGTGTTATAGGCATTTTTATTGGTGTTTTCGTTTCATATATCTGCTAAATTTTAATGTCATAGTTGCGAGTTTCCATATAACTTCAAATTGTACATAGGCGTGTGATCCTTCCATGAATTATACAGGGAAATTCTGAAGGCTGTATGCATAGAGAATCTGGTATGTGTTAAAGGCATTTTTATTGGTGTTTTCATTTCATATATCTGCTAAATTTTAATGTCATAGTTGTGAGTTTCCATATAATTGTAAATTATACATAGGCGTGCAATCCTTCCATGAATTACAAAGAGAATTTTGAAAGCACCACGCACAGAAAATCTGGTGTGTGTTCCCTGTTCTGGATAGTAATATTTCGGACAACGATTTATATGTATGGTAAAATAAATTTAATTTTCCGAGAATTGCCATGATTTAGATTGGACATCGACTTATATGTATGGTACAATGTTTTATATTTGAAAATGATTTACATGTTTGGGACAATGATTTTAACCTCACGGGATGACAATGATAATCGCCAACAACTATGAATTTTACTAACCCCATTCCTGGATTTCGGGGCATTTAAACAACAGTTTTCTCCTTACTGGTGCGTATGATAAGGGAATTTCATATTTTTCTACTGCGTATTGAATGACTTCGATTATAGTAATTGAAATCCGGAGTACAACGACTAACTTGAACCCCCACCAAAGCAAATAATTAGAATAGCTTTGTTTAGGAGAATTTACGATTTCATGAAGTATGTTTTTTTTTGTGTTAACATAAATTTGATGACTGGCAGCAAGCTAAGTAATTAATGGTGGACAGAGAGCTATCCTTCTTTATTTTCACAAACAAATAGGATGAATTGTATTGAGTCCTTCTTCACCGTGATGATCGTCACCTTCTAATGCAGCCTAGAATTTCTCATAGTACCTCTCATGTCTCTTCAGGTCGAAATAACCAGGTGTACGCCATGCTAATTTTGTTTAGGTCGCAGATTAGATAGCCGCACAATCAATGAATTATTGTGCTCGTTGGATGCACAGCCTTACAGGGTTGGGAACCGTGGGCTATTGTTTTTTTTTAGTGTGGCAGCCATCGACGATGAGTCTTTCAATACGGATCTTTATCTTTCCTGACCTGGTTTTTGGGCCTGGGTGATATGGTCGAGGTAACCAGTTCCTTCTTATGACGGCACGTTGTTCCTTAGTCCGGATGCGATTATCCGTTGACCATAAAGGTGGTTGCCAGCGCTTTTTTGGCTGGGGTAACGTGGTTGGCCTCTTCTTATTTGTCCTTCTCTCCTCCTTCAAACTTCGACACTTCCATTTACAACACTGCCTACTGGACGTTTGACCCTGTGTTCTAGAATTTCGACCATGCCCAGTTCTGTATTGACAGCGTTATTTGCGCATTGAATTTACAGAAGTTACCCTGGTAGCCGTAATACCCTCAATTGCCATTTTTGAACCATCAACCAGTTAGACTACCGAACCCACCTGTGCTTCTTGCCAATTTTGGACCAATTACACCCTGGTGCGTCTGGCTTTTTGCAATTTTTGCTTTAGAAACAGATTGAATCGCGGTTGAGGATAGCACCTTATGTCGAGGGTATTTGAATGGTAAGAGGAATTTTTAGTTTCCTTTAATAGCGCTCAGTTGTTTAGAGTAGATCAACATTCTTTTAGCCTAAGGAATGGTAAGTAGAAGTTTCCCCTTTTTTCTCCCTAACTGTAGGTTAACGTTTCATCATAGTGCATTGATTTTAGAGTTGGGTTTGAAGTTGTAGTAGCCATTGTAATGTTAAGGGAATTCCTTGTTAGATTCATTTGTAGATATTTAGAGTGTAAGTGTGTGTTGGTATTAATTATTATAGTTTCCAATATGGGCCCCAAAAAAAAAAAAAAAAAATCTAATTGAAGGTTCCTATTAAGTAAAGTGTCCTTAAGATTTTTCTCTAAACCTTCATCATAGATTTATAAGATTGGGTTTTTGAAGCAAGATTCAAGTTTAACTATCTTTAGACTTTATTGTTGGATAGCTCAAGTGTAACTATGTGAGACGTGGCTTCACATGGATGACATAGTTCTCTATGGACAAGAATTTAATTATTTCAATGGTCGTCATAGTTAAGTACTTGAGTTGTCTTAAATCTTATCGAAAGGATATCAGACTTCATTGGAAGTCGATGGTCAAGATAGAGATTACCCCTAGATTCTATTACAAGTTATGTAATTGTTCTTGTTCAATAAAATACCTTTTTATTATTTCAAAAACTAGCGAGAATTAGATTTTATTGGAAGTAAGTAGTCCAGACATACCTTCCTTAAATAATTCCTTTTTTGAAACCCTTGATGTAACAATTCAAGGTGGAAGTGTGGATACTATGTGACCTTATGTAAAATAACCTAGCTTCCATCTTGGGTGTAACTAAGTGTTTCAACGTCTACCTTTGCAAACTACTTCATAAGGCCTTCTTTAATTATTCTTAAAGGATTGTGATACTGATTATTGTGGAGTGAAGTGTCCTAACCATTGCAGGATAATATAGGCAAGTAGTCCGTCTTATAATTGTCTGTCGATTGTCGTTCCTTGATTTGAAGAGGTTATGTGCATCTTAGATCTCTATTTTGTCATCGCATTGCTTGCATCATGTTCATCGTCGTATGGAAACGCAGAGTCGAATGTATTTATTATCCTTGTACACATTCGCACACCCAAAAGAAAAAAAAAATGCACTTGTTATACGAGGTTGTCACCATAACGAGGAGGGTCGTTACAAAACTTAAGAGATTGAAACACACAAATTCATGGTTTGAACAATTAGCAACAAGAACTAAAACAAAAGTGGTTGAATTTGTTTTTTATTTTGAGTTCAGTTTAGATGGTCAAAACATAAAAACAATTTTGAACATCCTGCCACGAGGATCTTATGATGTGATTATCAGAATGGATTGGTTGGAAGAGAACAAAGAAGTACTAGATTTTTATGCAAAGACACTTAAGTATAAAGACATTTATGGCACTACTAGAACAGTCCATGGTATACCAAAACCAGTATCAGTTAGGCAAGTCTCAACAATGCAGTTCAAGAAATGCATGAGAAAGGGTTGCCAAGTTTACACCATCCAAATAACGAATCTGTTAGAAAAAGAAGATAAGACCAACTTGGAAGGCCTTGTTGTCCTACGTGAATTCAGAGATGTATTTGTTGATGAAATACCTGAATTACCCCCTAGAAGGGAAACAGACTTCTCCATAGACCTGCTACCTGGTTCAACCCCTATCTCTAAAACACCTTATCGAATGAGTTTACCACAATTGATAGAATTAAAAATACAACTGCAGGAGTTATTGGACAAAGAGTATATCAGGCTGAGTGTTTCACCATGGGGAGCACCAGTCCTCTTTGTGAAAAAGAAAGAGGGTACTCTAAGACTATGTATTGATTATAGACAATTGAACAAAATGACTATTAAGAACAAGTACCCCTTACCTAATATAAATTATCTGTTCGATCAAGTAGGTGGAGCCAAGATCTTTTCAAAGTTGGATTTACGATCCTGTTATCATCAAGTTAGGATAAAAGATGAGGACATAAGAAAAACAACATTTCGAACAATATATGGACACTATGAATTTGTAGTCATACCTTTCAGACTTACTAATGCACAAACCATGTTTATGTGTCTAATGAACAATATTTTCAGTTAGTACTTAGACAAGTTCGTATTGGTATTTATCGATGATATTCTGGTTTATTCTAAAACAAAAGAAGAACATGAAGAACACTTAAGAATAGTTATGCAAACTTTGAGAAAGAAAAAACTGTACGCTAAATTTGATAAGTGTGATTTCTATCAAAATAAAATACAATTCCTAGGACATGTAATTTCTGTAGAAGGCATTGCAGTTGACCCTGAGAAAATAAGAGCCATCATGGAATAGCCGGTACCTAAGGATGTAGCAGATATCTGGTCATTGATGTGAATCACCAGATATTATCGCAGATTTATAGAAGGGTTTTCCAAGATAGCCTACCCTATCACATCATTACAAAAGAAAGGGAACATGTTTAATTGGTCACAGAAATGTCAAGACAATTTTAATAAGTTGAAGGAATTGTTAACAACTGCACCCATTTTAAAAGTAGCAGACCCAGACAAGGACTTCACCATCTGTGTTGACGCGAGTAAAGAAGGACTAGGTGGTGTCCTAACTCAAGACGAACACGTTATTTATTATGAATCCCATAAATTAAAGGAGCACGAGCGAAACTACGTCACTCATGACTTAGAATTGGTAGCAGTAATTCACACCTTAAAAATGTGGTGGCACTACATAATGGGCAGAAAGTTTCTATTATTGACGGATAATAGCGGTGTGAAATATTTGTTTAGCCAGCCAGATCTTAATGCAAGGCAAGCAAGGTGGCTAGCCTTTTTGAGCGATTTCAACTTTGAGGTAAGACATATCAAGGGTAGTGAAAATAAGGTAGCATATGCTTTAAGCAGAAGAGTCCATGGGTTATTTGAGATAAATATCAGCAGGGCAGAAAGTGATCTGGAACAAAGAATTAGGACGACATGTATTAACGACGAAAATTACACTAAGATAATGGCAAAATTACAAAATAGTACCGCAATCTTAGATAAACCATATCTGAGTATCGACAAAAATGGACTATTACGATTTAAAAACAGAGTTTACATACCAGATTCAACAGAGTTAAAGATAACATTCTTGAATGAAGTGCATAAGAAACTGTATTCTGGCCATCCAGGATACCAGAAAACGATAACATCACTTAGAAAACTATTTTTCTGGCCTAATATGAAGATCGAAACAACAGAATACTTGGCTAGGTGCCAAGATTGTCAGCAGGTTAAGGCCAAACACCAGCATCCAGCCGGCCTACTACAACCATTACCAGTACCAGAATGGAAATGGGAGACCATATCGCTAGAATTTATTATAGGTTTGCCTAAAACTTAGAAACAAAATGACTTTATTATGGTTGTAATCGATAAACTTAGTAAGTCTACACACTTTATTTCTGTAAAGTCTACTTTTAAAACTATAAATATCGCTGAAATATTTATGAAAGAAATTTTTAGACTGCATGGTATTCCTAAAATGGTGATTTCGTATAGAGACGTAAAATTTACATCTACTTTTTGGAAAGAGTTGTTTGTAGGGATAAATACTAACTTGAATTTCAGTACAAGTTATCATCCACAAACAGATGGAAAAACTGCAAGAATGAACCAAATCGTGGAGGATATGCTCTGCATGTATGTAAGAACAAAACCAAGCAAGTGGGAAAACTACCTACACCGGGTAGAATTTTCATATAAAAATGGGTACCAAACTTCGGCTAAGTTAAGCCCCTTCGAGGTACTATATGGAAGAAAGTGTATGACTCCAATTAGCTGGGACAACCTGGTTGACAGACTTATGGTTGGACTAGAGATGCTCCAAGAAATCGAAAGTACGGTAAGAAAAGTAAAAAAGAACTTGAAAGAGGCACATGATAGACAGAAAAGTTATGTGGACCAGAAAAGAAGACAGTTTGAGTTTCAAGTGGGAGATCATGTTTACTTAAAAGTTAAATCCCAAAAGAGTTCACTAAAACTTAGGAACTATGCCAAGTTGGCACCCAGGTTTTATGGTCCCTTCGAGATACTAGCTCGAATTGGCCCTGTAGCATACCAACTTGCACTTCCAGCTAATCTAAAAATTCTTAACATATTTCATGTTTCTTTGTTGAAAAATTATGTTCATGATCCTACTCACATGATCGATTGGAACTTGGTACAGGTGAAAGCAGAAGACAAGTTCTAGGCGGAACCCCTACACATTCTGGACTAGAGAGAAATAACACTTTGGAACATAGTCGTCGCTCAGGTAAAGGTGCAATGGAAGCACTTTAGCCCTGAGGAGGCCACTTGGGATTTGGAGGGAGATTTATAGAAATATCATCCAATCCTATTCCAAGAAAGGAAAGAACATTGAGGACAGTGTTTTATTGAAGGGGGAAGGATGTGACATCCCCCAAAATAAATTATTTTTGACTTCGAAAATTGTTAGGAAAATTATTCCGTTATTGGTAAATTTGAATTTGGAATTTTTTTTGCCATTTATGGAAATTACGAATTTCGAATTTGTAAATTGTAATTAATTATTATGATTGTTGGGTAGAGATCGGATTTCACCCAACTAACTATTTGACTATGACACTTGTATGAAAACATAATATTTTATAATTATTGCAGGGGGACACATGGAACAACCATGTTAAAATCAATTGACCATGACTCCATGAGTGGGGAACATGTTGGAACTACCTCAGGGCTAATTGTTACAAGTTGAAAATTAGGGATTTGGCCATTGGCAGCCCCTGAAAATCACAGATTTAGAAAGTTGTGAAAATTCCCAAGGGAGGGAAAAAGACCTAGGAAAAATGATTGTTTTGATAAATAGCATATGTGAGGAGGCAGGACGATGCTTAGTATGATGGAAAGAACTATTGAATACTTGTTGTTATGAACATTGATTGCTGAGTGTGAGGCAAGGAGAAGACTAATGTTAGAGGAAGACATTGATAAATAGGAGATTCCAAGTTTTCCCTCATGGACTCATGGTCAGGCTAGGGGGTGAATGGGGCAAGTGATTTGGCTACCTTGTTCTATGGTTGGGAGGAACATGGTTGTTCCCTTTGTCTTCCCGCAAACTGGTTCATGTATGTTAATCTTATCCTTCTATGTTAGAATGATTATGTATATCTAGTATAATGCATCTATTTGTGTTGAAGTGAAATATTTTTCATGGATAAAATATGTTCATATGTGAAGTTTATAACAGATAACCTAGTTCTGTAATTGGTTTTCTAATCGGAACTATCTATGTATAATTGTATTTTAACAAGTCTAAATATATAATAAATTTATGTGTATCTCTGTAATTAAATCTTCAGAGAGTTCATATTTCATAGTTGAGCTTTCCTTTCTCATATAAAGGGAAAGTTACGAGACAGTATGGAAACTACAGACCATACA
>ML795683.1:142903-168661 GCA_009831015.1 Picea engelmannii | reverse complement strand
TGTTACTCTTCCTTCTCATGCATTAGGCTTAGATAGATTCGAAAGAAATTCAGTGTCCATGATAAGCACTTTTCTGTCTAGGGTTAAGGTCAAGCCTTAGAGGTCGATCTACTTGTCCGCAGGAAGATTTTCCTACAACAATGGGTACCCTCGCATCAAATAAGGTCCATCATTAGTGATGTGTTTCAACTCTTGAAAAAGGAAACGATTTAAAACACTATAAGGAAAATATTTACACATTATTCATGAATAAAAAAATATAATAATCAACTATACTAAGTCCCTTTATACATGAATGAAATATAACATATTAAGCGTAAACAGAGCTTAAGTATTTCTTTTAGACCGGAAGCCCTCTAACTATCGAGTCTCGTCTACCATTCAAACGACACAAACATGCTATGCGTAGACATCATAAACATTTTTTTCCCACACAGGACAAAAGCTACTTAACAGTTGAGTTATAGATCTACTATAAATAATGTGCAGGGGATATATTTTTAATTCAACGATTGATACAGAGACTCTTGGCTACTGAATTCAAATGGTAGGGATAGCGATAGTGAAAAATAACATCTAAGAAATTTCAAGAGACTTCACTGATACCATAATATATCTTAATAGGCTGAAAATAGCAGAGGTCTTTTAATTCAACACTGGACAATAGGTTGAGACCATAACAGAAACAAGATGAATTATACAACGCTTTATGCATTTCATGATGGGACTTTTTCGTAAGACTTTTACCCTTCCTTTGATAAAAGAAAGTTTATTTTACTATAACCTAATGAGGGGTGGGCATATACAATAAGAATATAAGAGGACTATAACTGGGACTAAATAAATGACTCAAGGTTTTGGAGCAGCCTAAGGTAAGTGGTTGTCCTTATAGTCTTCAAGGCCATAATACCGAAGAAAGGTAAACCAAAGACCTCATGAAATGTATAGCCATTTATATTATGCAAACCATATATTGTCAAGCAACCATAACTTCGAAAGACTCTGATAAACTACCTCCCAAAACCAAAATGATTGTTATAATATAGAGGGTTCCCAAAATGACTAACCAAATGCTCTTACCTTGTTTATGCGGAATCCCAATGGTAGTGGTCTACCCAAAACGTTTTTGTTCTAGAACGAGTCAAAAACTTAAGCATTGAACAGTTACAGAGAAGGTTTGATAACTCAACCATAATCACAAGAAACACATAGAGCCGATATAAAAAGAAAATAATGAAGAAAGTAGTCTATAGCACCCATATACTAGTCTAATGATTCTTAATGACAGTCCGTAAACTCGGTACCGTATCTAAGGCAAGATGGCGAGACTTCATAGGGACACATTAAACTCGTGATATTCCCGAGGGGGTGTTTTAGAATGCCTTAAAAGCTCTGGCAGAAGAGTCATCAGACCTTCTTGACTGTATACAAAGTTAATTCCACCTCAATCCACAGAAGAATCAAATTGGTAGATAGTTCGGACTACTTGTTTTAGTTTGTTTAGGGTTTCGATGTACTCATCGAATTTCGTTAAGGAAAAGGAAGCCTCATATCAAGAGTTAGTTCGAATGGGAGCGATAGTTATTCCTAAAGGGTAATGTGAGAACTTGATCCGTATTTTAAGAGAAAAATGAAATGACTACAGATTATTACCAGATGCTTAACACAGAATAACAAAGATATAGTAAAATTAGTTTTCTATTCAATAAGGAAATAAGCTGAAACTGTAAAATGCAGCAGAAAACAAGCTTATTGGAATGGTGGGGGATTATCTCTGAGAAGAGATGTGACAGTTGTGCTCATTCACAAGAAGATGATTAGAATGAGGCTCTCAAGTCCTTTTTACAATAAACAGGAGTTTCAAAAACCCTAAACATCCAAAAACCTAAACCTAGGAGATGAAGTGCCAAAAGTCATGTGGGCGTTGTTTGGGTAGGTCAGTACATCAACTTCTCGGGGTCGTAAATTTTGCATGCGATCTCCGTTTTAGGTGTATGATAGCCCATTGGAAATATCTATCTGAGGACTACAAAAGTTGCTCAAAATTTCAAGAAATTTTGTGACCCCAACATACCCCAAAAAACGTCGTTTAGGGCCTCAAAACGGATCTGAAAGTTCAGGATCCGAAAAACTGCTCAAAATAGTAAATTATCAAAATTGCTAGAAAGTTGTTTTGAGCCAACTAGAAAAGGTGGGTGGCCACTAATATCCACATGGATCAATCCTCCATCCTTAGGAGGAAATGGTCTGCATTGCGTTGAGTTCCAATATCATATGATGAAATTTTTTCTGAATTTGGCCCCGGGTGAGCCACTTGCCTTGGTGCAGGAGCTGGCCCTCTTTGACGACTCGATAAAGTTGGATCCTTTGTTTTTGAATGCCCTTGATATTTTTTTCCATAATATGATCACTAGATGCCTGTAATAATGGTGGGAAATAAGGCTGAAGGAGGTCCATGTTGAACACTCGGTACAGGCCAAGGAAAGGAGGAATGTTGAGTGCAAAAGCATTATCCCCCACAGCCTTGGTGATGGTGTAAGACCCATAACAGAGTGGGAAAAGCTTCCGATGGGGTCCTGTAAGGTGTTCTTTATGAAAGTGCAACCAAAATTTTCCGCCCACCTGAAACTTATGTGGAACCCGATGTTGATCATGGTGCTGCTTGTACTTGTCATTAGACTTCTATAAGATATCCTGAACTTGTTGGCAGATGTGTTGGATCCTCTCAATGAACCGGGTGGCTTTGTCAGCCTCGGTTGGAGCAGGAGAGGAGTCAATCGAGGTGACCACAAGGGGAATTTCAACATCTATGGGATCTAATGGTTGGAATCCCAACCCCACCTGAAAGGGGTTGTGGTCGGTTGGGCTATGTAGGGCTCGATTGTAGCTATACTTGACATAGGGAAGACTCACATCCCATGTACGAGGGTTCTTGGAATTATACATGCACAGGATATGCACGATCATTCAATTTATGACCTCGTTTTGGCCATCTTTCTGGGGGTGGAAGGCCATGGATTTGGTGAGCTTGGTGTCCAGCAGTGACCAGAGGCTCGACCAGAATGTGTTGAGAAATCGACTGTCCCAATCTGAGACAATGGTTTGTGGGATTCCAAAATGTACCCAGACTCATTCAAAGAAGATCTTGGCAGTGAATTCTCTTATGATTCTCTTCTTGCAAGAAACCATAATTGCCATCTTAGAAAAACTATCGACAACCACAAAAACACAGTTGTTTCCTCGCTTGGTGGACGGGAGGCCCAACATGTAGTCCATTGAGATGGATTCCCAAGGTCTATCAGGAGTAGGAAGAGGGTTGTACAGGCCCTATTTCTTAGTGGTTGGTTTGGAAATAGCACAGGCAGTGCAAGACTTGATATACTTACTGACCTCTTGTCGAAGTTTTAGCTAGTAGAAATATTTTTGTAGCATCGCCACTGTCTTTTCGACCCCGAAGTGTCTTGCCACCCAGCTGTAGTGGGATTCCCAGGTCATCTTCGCTCGCTCACTTGAAGGAAAAAATATATGGCCTAGATGACACAACAACCCATATTGAAGATGGAAATTATCGACAATTGCCTCTACACCCAACATTTGGTAAGTGTTGGCGAAGTCTGGGTCTATCTCATATAGTTGGGGCCATCGATAGGTCTCAAGGCCGCAGGAGTCTAGCACTGTGGTGAGTGCCGCAATACATGGTCTTCTGAGGCAATCAATGTCACAGTTGGTGCTTCCTATTTTATACTTGATGCTGAGGTGGAATTGTTGCAAGTATATGCACCACTTTTGATGGCAGTCATTCTACAATTTTCCTTGTGTCTGCATGAACTCTTGTGGCTTATGTTAATTATGGATGACTATCTCCCTCCCAAGAATGTAATGTCTCCACTGGCGGCAGGCTTGCACAATGGAGTACATTTCATTTTCATAAGTAGGGTACTTACAGATAGGATCTGATAGTGTTGTACTATGATAAGCCACGGGGTGGCTGTGCAGTGAGAGAATGACACTCACAGCATAGTCTAAAGCATCAGTCTTGATATCAAAGGGTTGTTGTAGGTTTGGTAGTGAAAGTACTGGGGATGAGAACAAGCGCTACTTCAAATCATCGAATGATTGTTGTTGGGGCTGGCCCCACTCAAATTTATCCTTACCACCACCCCTGGTTATTTAGCTAAGGGCCCATGCAATATGGGAGAATCCCAACACAAACCTACAGTAGAAATTGGTAAGGCCCAAGAAGCTCTGAAGCTCAGTCAGTGTGGTTGGGGCTGTCTAGTCATGGATGACTTGGATCTTGGCTAGATCCACATGTACACCATGTTGATCAATGATGTATCCTAGGTAATGGACCGTGTTCATATTGAAGAAGCATTTTTCCAAGTTGGCGTATAGCTTGTGCTGCCGCAGGGTGTGCAGAACCTACTGAATATGCTGCAAGTGTTCGGCCCAAGTCTTGTTGTAAATGAGAATGTCATCAATATACAACACTACAAAAGTATTGGTGAACGGTCACATGATATCGTCCATCATACTCATGAAAGTGGTTGGAGCGTTTGTCAAACAAAAGGCCATGACCAACCATTAAAAAAGGCCTTCCTTTGACTTGAAGGTGGTCTTCCATACATCTGTCTGTTATATCGGGACCTGGTGGTAGCCAGACTTGAGATCAATCTTACTGAAATATTTTTCCCCCATGAGTTGATCAAGGAGGTCATCGATTAGGGGAATCAGGTATCAGTTTCTGACTGTGATTTTAATCAGAGATCGATAATCAATGCAAAGTCGCCAAGTTCCATCTTTCTTTTGTACCAACATGATTGGACTCCTGTAAGGTGATGAGCTAGGACGAATGTGCCCCTTGTGGAGAAAATATTGGATCTGTCACTTGATCTCCTCATTCTCTAACAAAGAGCGGTGATATACTGGCCCATTGGGCAGCGGTGCGTCGGGGGTCAGATCAATGGGGTTCTTGACCTGGCAGTGCAGAGGTACCCCGGTAGGTGAGGAGAAGATATCTAAGTATTCTTCTACAACCTTATCTACTTGCTTCTGCTGTGTGGAGAGGTCAGCTGCAGAGACCCTGGATGTGGTTGTGATTTTTCTCTCATTCTACGAGTGAATCGTGAAGAAGAGAAACTTCCCCGTCTGAGAGATGACCTTCCTGCATTTCTTAGCAAAGATCAAGGAAATAACACTAGGTGGGATAGCCTCGGGTATCTAGTACAATTTCCTGTTCAAAGTAATAATAACACTGCGAGGCCTAGACTCATATACAACATGGAATTTCCATAAATAAGCTTGGCCCAAAAGAACATCACAAACTTCGAGAGGAGAAAAATCAAACAATACCTCATCTTTGAAGGGCTTGATGTTGTACAAGAGTCGACACTGTTGGCTGACGTGGAGATCGCTTCCTTGGTGGAGCCATCTAATGGTGTAGGGTTGTGGGTGCGGCGCTGTCAGCAGGGCCAACCGCTTGACAACCTCTGCTGAGATGAGGTTCTTCTGGCTACCACTATCAACGATGAAGTGCAGTGGGGTGCCTGTTACCCAGATCTGAGAACGGAAGAGGCGCTCTCCTTATTCTAGCTCGTCTCGTTCACCATGCTGGAGCTTGGTGGTAGCAATGGTGGCACTAGGTTCCACATCAATGATTTGTCTTCCCCTTTCTGGTTCTGACTAAGAGTCAGAACCCGCATCTGATTCAGAGGCTTTCAGTTTGTCCACCAGCATTTGTTTTGAGTGGCATTCAACAGTTTTATACCAAGGGCTCTTATGGAAGTCGCACCACTTCCTGATATCTTTCTTTGTCTTTCTGGTTTCCTTCTTTGATTTCATCTTGGACTGGTTGTCCTAATATTTTCCATCTTTTCTTTTTCCATTTTTATATGGGTTGGGACCCCCTTTCCTGGATTTTGTTGTGAGGGGTTCCCCGGCCCAAATTGTCGCATATTTTGTTTGAGCTTCTGCTCGATTTTGAGGGCATATCGGTAGGTCGCGCCCAAGGATGAGACGTCCAGAAATTCCATTTCTGTATGGATGTATCTATGTAGAGATCCACGATACTTGAGCACCATATGTCTTTCTGAATCTTTGATACCCATATTAGTGCGCAAGGTATGGAAGATATTTGTGAAATCTGGCACTGCTTGGTCTCTTTCTTGTCGCAGTGTGGTCCATTTGGTATACAAGTCGTCATAACTTCCGATAGGGTAGTATTTTTCCTTAATAGCATCCCTGAAGGATTCCTAGGTGATCATTATTGTAAATAATTAGGGTTCCTCTATTTCCTTTTGCTCATAGAAAGTTTCCCACCAATCTTTGACATGGGGAACAACTTTGAGGAGTGAAAAAGTAATATTTTCTCTATTCGAAAAGTTATGGACAGAGAAATACCCTTCTAGTAGATTCAACCACTTCTCTAAAGCATCTGCATCTATCTGAACTTCAAATATAGGAATATCTAAGATTATTTGTACCTTGAAGGGGGCAGTGCCTCCGCTCAAAGAAGATGTGTTGCCTGTTGGTAGTCATCGAAGGATTTGCACAAAATTATCCATCATCTCGTTCCTTTGTTGTGTGAGGGATTCCTCAATCAACAGTTTGAAATGATCTCCTGTCCTGTTGTATTTCTTTTCTCCTTCCATGAGAGGTCTCTTGGGTGTGTGAGAGATTTTTTCCTCAAGAGAAACAAGCTCGAGACCCAAATCTTTATACTCCGACCTCGTTGGGGACATGCATTAAGACGATAAGGAGCAGACTGCTCTGATACCACTGATCTGGATTTTATGAGAAGAAATAAATGAATACAGATTATTAACAGATGCTTAACACAGAATAATAGAGATACAGTAAAACTGGTTTTCTATTCAATAAGGAAATAAGCTAAAACTGTAAAATGCAGCGGAAAACAAGGTTGTTGGAATGGTGGTGGCTCATCTCTGAGAAGAGATGTGAGGATTGTGCTCATTCGCAAGAAGATGATTACAATGAGACTCTCAAGGAATTTTTAGAATAAACAGGAGTTTCAAAAACCCTAAACATCCAAAAACCTAACCCTAGGAGATGAAGCACCAAAAGTCATGTGGGCCCCATTTGGGTAAGTCAGTACATCAACTTCCCGAGGTCATAACTTTTGCATACGATATTTGTTTTAGGCATATGATAGCCCATTGGAAAGATCTCTCCGAGGACTACAACAGTTGCACAAAAATTGTTGATGAGACATACCCCAAAAAACGTCGTTTAGGGCCTCAAAACGGCTCCAGAAGTCCAGGACCCGAAAAACTGCTAAAAATAGTAAATTATGAAAATTGCTAGAAAGTTGTTTTGAGCCAACTGGAAAAGGTGGGTGGCCACCGATATCCACCTGGATCAGAACTGGTTCTTAACTACCATCTCCACATCTGATACTCACACGTACTGGTGATCACGTTGATAGAAAAGGGTTCATTAAGTTCTCTGTCACCCATACTTGAAGAAACGTAATAGTCACTTCATAATTTATGAAGGGTCATTCTTAATACTCTCCTCATGGTAAGCCTTGCTGGCGCAATAGAATTAGAAATAGACATATATATATATATATATATATATATATATATATATAGGTTTTTTCATAAACATTGTGGTATATGTTTACGTTTAGTTTGCTAAGGAAAGAAGTATAGCCAAAGATAAGAGTAGAGAGAAATATTTGTATGATTGCAAGGAGTCGAGGGTTTTGAGGATGAGGTGAAGTCTTTAATTTCATTTATAGAATATTTTTGGTAAGTATCAATGGTGGAAGGAAGAAGTGCATAATCCCCTTTTAGAAAGATGGAATCAGATATGTCTTTACTTTGAGAATCTATGACCACAAAATATATATATATATGGTAGTTTATGGTACATTACAATGTGCTCCAAGGGTGCCACTCGCCTCTTGACTAACTTGGTAGAAATCAAACCCCTAGATTCAATACTCTGTCGGGTGATCTTGTGGGAAACTAAGGACCTCTAAGGAATAATGCCCCTGCCTTATTGCGAGCCCTTAGAATCATCATAAGTGACTGTCACAGTCTTCCCTCACATCATTGTGGGTCTTCTCGAACTAGGTAATTGTTAACCTACAATTTGAGCCATGAAGAGAGTGCTAGTAGGCTGTAGTAGGGTTGTTTCCACACCTCTCCCTTAAAGTCTTTGGTTGTCCTGTATGACCCCTCTACTCCACATGTGAGTCTAGTCGATAAGCTATCGTCAACATGCATCCATCAATGAATCATGTCAACAATAATAATCAATTATCATAACATATAATCATATGTACATATGTCACATCAACAATATTCAACCCAACAGTGCACTCCCTGATTCGATCCGGAGTCCAAGGGGTTTCATCAATGGCTCTACATCCTGGAGGTCCAAAGTCCTGCACACTTAGGAGAACCTAGTCAATCACACCTGTCTATGTTATACAACCAAATATCATATCATCAAATCCATAATATCTCATAATCATAATCAAAACGACCAATAGTATAATAATCTGGATCAATTGCAAGCAAGTTTACGCAAAGAATAAGTTATCTAAGTGCACGCAAGAGCAGGATGTTACATACACCCCCTCTTGGTCTAAACTTCATCATGAAGTTTCATAGTATATAAGTGCCAAAATAAAATGTATCACAGTATCATAAGTCTACCTATCAAACAAAAATGGAAACTATTGACGCATATCATATGCGTCTTCCCAGGTCACCGAGTACAGACTATAGTTGTCCCACTATACCTTGACCTAATCTACGGTTCGATGCTATAGCTGTCGAATGCGATGGTCCATGATGTGTATTGTCTCAGCCGTGAGTGCACCCTCATTATATACCTGCAAGGAACTCATGTCAATAACATGTGTAGGATCATTAATATAATGTCTCAAAACAAATACATGAAAAACATCGTGGATACGCCTCAAATAATTAGGCAAGGCTAGTCGATAGGCCACAAGCCCCTTATTTTACACAATATCAAAATGTCCCATGAACCTAGGAGAGAGTTTAACACCCTTTCCAAACTTGATCGAACTCTTATGCGGTTTTACCCGCAAGAAAACTCGATCGCCAACTTGGTGACTACGGTCTTATGTCAATCATGCGCTTCCTTGATACTTTGTCTTATTGTTTACATTTGATATTCCATTTCCTGGATCGCTTCTGGTCCCACCAAGACCTTATCCTCAAGACGATCCCAAATCAAAGGCATATGACATGGTCATCCATAAAGAAATTTGAAAGGCGCCATATTAATGGTGCTTTGATAACTGTTGTTATAGGCGAATTCTACCAGTGGAAAGAATTCTTCCCAACGCTTTTGTTGGTCCATAACATACATCTGCAACATATCCTCCAAGATTTAGTTTGTTCATTCAGTCTGTACTTCTGTCTTCGGGTGATACGCGGTGCTAAAGTTAAGTTTGGTTTTCAAGGCCCCTTGGAAACTTGTCCAAAACCGTCCAGTAAACACCAATCCTCGATCGGATATAATCCTCTTAGGCACGCCATGAAACCTCATAATATCACTGATGAAAATGATAGCTATGTCAGGTTCCTGATACGTCGTATGTACATAAATAAAATGAGCACTCTTCATCAAAGTGTCGACTACCAAAAAAATTGAGTCATGTCTCCTTGTCGTGAGTGGAAATCCAACAATGAAATACATCAAAATGACCTCCCATTTCAATTCTGGAATAGCGTGTGGCTGTAGTAATCTTGTTAGATGTCTATTTTCATCCTTCACCTACTGACATTATAGACATCTTTCCATGTAGTAGACTATGTCTTCCTTCATTCCTTTCCATAAGAATAAGGGTTTAAGGTCTGCCCTCATCTTCATGACTCCTGGGTGCGCCATGTACATTGCTTTGTGAGCCTCATTTATGATCAAACTCCTCAATTAATCGTTCGGTGGTACGTAAATTTGATTTTTAAATATCAATAATCCGTGGTCGTCCAACATAAATCCTTCAAACATTGGTACCATCATTGTGTTTTGTCCGATAAAATCCTTGACCTCTTTGTACCAGTCATCGTCACGCTATAAAGTTAGAATCTTTTCATGTAGATTCATATGAAGAGGCATCACTGAAAGTATGCACGTTCTCCAACTCAATCCATCATCCACTCTGTTCATTGTTCCCTTTATGTAAGTAATCTTGAAATCGTACTCGCTAAGAAATTCCAACCAACGTCGTTGTCGCATGTTCAATTCACTTTGCGTAAAGATGTGTTGTAGTCCATAGTGGTCCATTTTTAGTTTGATTTTTTTTCCAATAAGGTAGTGTCTCCAAACTCTCAAGGCATAAAAAATGGCTAACAACTCGAAATCATGCGTCGCATAGTTCTCCTCATGCCTTCTCAAATTTCTCGATATGTAAGCGATCACTTGACTGTATTGCATCAAGACTCTGCCTAATCCTTCCTTAGATGCGTCAGTGCATACCAAGAAGTCCTCATCCATGTCAAGGACCTTCAATATCAGTTTCATTGTCAACAAATCCTTGAGCCTCTGAAATGCCTCCGCGCATTTCTCAATCCAAGCAAACTTCTTGTTCTTCTTCTACAATTCTGTAATTGGATTTGCTATCTTTGAGAAACCCTCGACGAACCGTTGATAGTATCCCACTAAACCCATGAAGCTATGCACTTCTGGGAAATTTGTTGATGCAGGCCATTCCATAATAGCCTCGACCTTTGTTGGATCCATGGTGCTACCTTCACTGGAGATGACATGCCCTGAGTAATGAATCTTCGATTGATAAAATGAGCATTTAGACAATTTCCCATACAATTTGTTCTCTTGCAGACACTGTAGTACCAAGCGCAAGTGTTCGTCATGATCCTCCATCGTCCGAGAGTAAATCAAAATATATTCAATGAATACTCAGATGAACTTGTCCAAGTATTCATGGAACACCCTGCTCATCAAACTCATAAATACCCTTGGGGCATTCGTCAATCGAAACGGTAAAATAGTAAACTCGTAATTTCCAAACCTCATCTTAAAGGCAGTCTTAGGGATGTCAACCTCCTTGATCCACAACTGGTGATACCCTGATCTCAAGTCAATCTTTGAAAACACTGTCGCACCCTTCATATTATCAAACAGATCAACAATCCTTGGCAATGGATACTGATTCTTGATCATTGCCTTGTTCAATTGAGGATATTCAATGAAGAGTCTCCACGAACCATCCTTCTTATGTATGAATATAATAGGTGCACACCATGGTGACACACTTACATGTATAAGTCTCAGGTCCAACAAATCCTTCAGTTGCATTCTCAACTCATGTAACTCCGGGGTCGACATCCGATAAGGCGTTCTTGCTATTTGTTCACTCCCTAGTTTTAGGTCTATGGTAAATTCCAATTCTCTCTCTGGATGGATCCCAGGTAACTCCTCAGCGAAAACGTCCACAAACTCTCTCACCACTGGAAGGTGTTCTAGACCTTCCTCTACTCCCTTCTCATTTAATGCAAGGATTTCTTAAAGCTTACATCCCTTGCGCATACTCTTTCATAGCTAGAAGGAAGAGATGAACCTCAGGGAAACTCCCTGGTTCCGACCTACAATCATGTGTCTTTATCCCCCATCATCGACCAAGATTAACTCTTTTATCTTACAGTTGAGTATCGCCTCATGCGATTCCAACCAACCCATACTGATCACGACATCATAAGATCCTAAGATCATGACATACAAGTTGGCCCTAGTGAAAAAATCTCCCAGGTTAAGGCTACATCCCGTAACCTTCCCTCCAACCTTTTGTTTGGCTCCTGAAGCCATTTCTATAAAGATAAACTCATCTTGTTCGACTGCCTTTACCTTAATTATTTTTAGCACTGCACTAGAAATGAAACTCTCTATAGCACTGAGATCTATCAAAATACTAAGGGTCTGGTTAGCGATGGTACCTCACGTCTCGAGCACAATCGATTGGTGCTCTACCTGATGGTTATTCACCATTACATGAATCTGATGGGCCTTGCCCATATCTCCCACGGTAGTGGGTCCGGCTGATCCAGATGCTCTATTCCTCTCCACTAGGCAGTCGAGTTAGTAATGTGGCTCCCCACATGTCCAACACCCTTTCTTTGGTCCAGTACTCCTGGTACCCGAAGTAGAAGCTGATGGCCCACCGACTTGGAATCCTGGTCTATTTTGTTGAACATGCCTAAAATGTTGTTGCTATGGTTTACGTTGTTGTTGGTGATGTGGTCCTCGGTAAGGAGTCTATTGTTGAGACAGTGGTTGCCGAGGTGTAGTGAAAGTGGATCCTCTCTTGAAGCCACGATATCCTGGTGAATGCCTAGCTAATGTCTGATGTTGTTGCGCACCAGATGACACCTACCTTGTTGGTATCACTAAAGTCTGGCTTTGAACCCTACTGTTAAGCTAGTCCTCTTCTATGAGGGCCTTCTGGATGACATCATGCAAGGTATGAGGCATCATAATCCTAACCATTGCACGAATGTTGACAATAAGGCCAAACAAGACCCTGTTTAGCTTAAGTTTCTCGGTATTCAGGTGCGGAGCATACTGAAGAAACTCCATAAAATGAGCCTCATACTCGGATACCATACGGATTCCCTATCACAAGGCATTCAACTCGTTGAGTTTGCGCTCAATGAATTCCTTCAGTAGATACCTCTCTCAGAACCATTCCTCAAACAGTTCCCATGACACGTCTTCGACGACCATGTTCAATTGTGGCAGGAGCATCTTCCACCATCGAAGAGCGCTCCCCTTTAGTTGAAAGACCTCCATGCATACCTTCATGTTGGAGGTATATTCAAAAAACATAAAGCACATCACCATATTCTCCAACCATGCCTCAGCAACTGCGTTGTTTGGGGCACCAAAGAACTCAGGAAATTTGACCTTCTCGAGTTTGCGGTGAATGCTACCAGTACCAACCAGAACGCACGGTGGACCCTCAGGGGGTGTCGGTGCCCTGCCCTCATCTCTTTCCAAACGTTTGATCAGTGCCTCAGACATCCACTGAAAGGACCTCATCAGCCCAACCACATCACCCACCTCTATTTGTTCCTTTTCGACAACTTGTTCATCTCCCTGGGGTTTAGACCTCTCGGGCATGGATGCTACTAGGGCCATCGTGCCTCCTCCCCTAGCACTCCATCGTCTGCCTCCGCAACATCCTCTAACCATGATTACCTGAATGAATACAAATAAAATTAATTAGCAACCTTAAAATAAAATATTGAATCAACGGAACCCGTAGTGATCCCAAGTCGGGGGTCGAACCTCGCTCTAATACCATATGTAACGTCCCCATCGTTACGACTACATGCGATGCAATGCAAAATAAATACTTTTTTTTTAAACCAAGAAGGCAACGATGACAACAATAAAACACACAACTTGACGATGAACACAATGCACGCAGATCAGGAAACAAACAATGATGACTCAACATACTAGCATGTCATGCAACTGTACGAAACATGCAATAATCAATAGACAGATAAAAAAAACTACCCGCCCAACACAAGGAAGACAATGCATACAAGTTAAAGGACAATGTCAATGACCCAACACAATGGCTTCGACGACCAGTAACTAGAAACCTCTACAACGTGCAAAACCCAACGCATTAAAGCGTTACAGAACCAAGTACCAACATCCATTACAATGAACTATACGCCCACAACGGGAAGCACAAAACTCCGGCCCAGCTATCATTCGTGTCTATCCATTAGGTGAAAAATGATCCCCTCATCAGGAACCATGCCATCACAATGCGATAGGCATGAAATTCACCAAGGTGCAACATAACATATCTAGACCAATATCCCAAGAAAACTCCAATGCACTAGGAGACCGAATTAACTGTCAAACATGACAACTATACCCAAGCACCCAATCAGAAAATCATTAAGGCGCAAGGGAAATCTAACTACTATAACAATCATACATCATAATAACTTCCTGATGCAACAAATTCTATTCAAACGTAAATCAATATGTACACATATAAATAATTATTAACTTCAAAACAAATAGCTCATGGTATCTATTTTCCAATTCCAAAATTTTAGATAAGTACCTTCCTAAGGACGAATCCATTATAGCGAGACTAATCATGTATGTCTAATTAACTTGCTGATTTAAAATAAAGGAGATTCTAATGAGAACATTATTGTTAGCCCAAGAGGAATCTTTTGTTTTTGTTTAATAATTATATGTTGCTAACGATATATGTTGTCTAGTGTTGATATGATGTATAACTAAATTGATATGTTGTCTATGATATCGCTATCTAGTAATTAAATCTATGTCTAACTTTAATTAATAACATCTTTATCTGTTCGTTTAAATAATGCACAATTAATTGATATCATTGTCTATTGTACCTTAACAATATGGATAGGCTTTTGTATATAAATGGTTGTCTAGCAATAATGGTGTGTTGTTTATGATATCGCTATATAACAAGATTCATTGTGTTTTAAAATATAAATTTCATAACTAAGGACATTAAAAACCATAACTAAATGTTGTGTAAAACAATAAAGTTGTTGTCTACTAACAATTCCATTGTCTATCAACAAGTCTCTTGATAAATCTAAATATGAACTATTAAAAAATAGATTGATAAATCCATTGAAATTCATTGTCCACCATCCATATTGTTGTCTATTAACAAGTTTACTGTATCTATTAAATTTCATTGTCAAACCATCCATGTTACTGTTTATTAATAAATGTCACTGCATCCATTGAAGATCGTTGTCATACACAACAACAATTACCATGTCGTCGTTCACCTATTAAAAACATTGTCCACTCACAAGTCTAATGAATATATGAGATCGTAGAGTTAAATACTGAGGAAATCGTCGAGTTAAGTAAAAATCGTTGGGTTAAATATAATTTATGGAATTCGCTGAGTTAATCGCTAAGGAAATCGCTGAGTTGAATATGAAATCATTGTCCAAAACGTAGAGTAAAATATTAATGGATTTAGTCCTTCACATGATAACATGCAGTTATAAAAAAAAACATAGTCATAGAATTAAGATTTAGTGTCATATAAAACGTCGTCACATAATTTAATAAGATTTACTGTAAAAAAAAAACATAGTCATACATTTGATTAAGATTTATTGTCTACACATTAAATCACTACCCATTATTGAATAACTACCCATTATTAAATTGCTACCCATTATTATTAAACATTTATTGTCATAGATATTATTAAATCGCATATATATAATCCAGATATATGATAATGCATGTATATCATGAAAGAAAAACACAGACTTAAATCAATTTATTGTCTACACATTAAATCACTACCCATTATTGAATAGCTACCCATTATTAAATAACTACCCATTATTATTAAACATTTATTGTCATACATATTATTAAATCACAGATATATAATCCAGATATATGATAATGCAGGTATATCATTAAAGAAAAAACACAGACTTAAATCAATTCCCAGACATATCTAAATTTGAGCCATATCATTAAAATAATGTAGGCATATCATTAAAGAAAAACATTGTCTTTTAAATAATGATAACTAACAACGGTATTGTATTCTTTCACCTATTAACCACGTTGCCATTTGCATGTAAAATCATACTCAATATATATGTAAATCACAGTCAAATACCAAACCAAGCACTGGGATTCATCATTTAAAATCCCAGAGATGATACCAAACAAGTGTTGGGATTTATCAATAAAATCACAGAGGTTATACCAATCACACATTGGGTAATAGCCAAGAAATCTCAGAGATAAAGCGTCGAGGCAATCAAACAAAATTGCAGAGACTAATCGATTAGAGATGAATCAACAAAAATGCAGAGATACTCAGCACAAGAAGGTGCAAGACTAATCATTCGGCAATGGATCAATCAAAATACACAGCTACGCATTCATAAGAAGGTGCAAGAAATGGAGATTAATCATAAGATAAAAAGACAGAGATAAGTAAGTGTTTGATAGCTGGGCAAAAACTATCCTTCACTTATTATCCATGTATAGAAAAGCAATGCATTTGAATCTATAGGCCTTTAAACACCGTAGTGACGATCATCGATTTGTCTCTTGGCCGACTGCTCACGCATGGACTAATAACTAAAGGGATAAGGGACGAAAGATAAAAACAAAAATTTTTATTCATAGTAATCAATAAAAACAAATGCAGAGAAGTCAACATTTAGAGTTTGGGATTCACCAAGGGAAATCAATTCAAAATATAGCGAGCATAAGGCTGGGATGACTTTAAGTTCTTAATCATAAAACGTTGAATAAAATATAATATTTAACACAATTGAAGTACAGTACTGAAGTCGCAGGAACAATATTAAACTACCATTCAAAAATATACACATGTGTACCATAGCCAAATGCGAAAGCTTTGAGTCATTGTCATGCGCATGCTTCATCCAGCTCCCACTTGCCGACCGATGTGACCTCACCGGTACCTCCCAACCAACGCTAGGGGTAATCTTCTTCCCCCTAAACCCCTCGAGCCACAAAGGGGCCACACACACAATACCAGAGAACTGCTAGCACCCATCTCGCCTCGCAAGGTTGAGATGCCACTCATTACTCGAGTTGGGTATTCCAACTCCCAGAAGAGAAATTCAGTCAAGACAAGAATTCAACAGCATAACGTTATGCAAAAATATCATATTCATACTCCTCCTCCTCCATCCTTTTTATAGAGTTTTCAAGTAATTAGTTTCTCAATTTCTCATTGAATTCCTTTTTCATTTAATTGATTAGGAAAAACCTCCTCTGTACACATGTCGCTCGATCCCCTAGTTGCACTAGAAAATTAATTTTATTAAATAATTAATTATTCCTATTTCTTTTATGTTTCCCTCTTTTTCATATTTTAACTAAAAACCAATTTAGCAAATGCAGATAAAACAACCATTTACCCGCGTTTCTTTTTTACTAAAATTAAATTAGCAAAAATAGATAAAAACAACCATTTCCCTTTTTCTTAATTTTAATCCTCCATTATAATTTTGAATTTAATAAATAGATTTGAATTTCTTAACCCCCTTCTTGTTACATGTTTATTTGTTATTATTAATTTTAATTACAACATGTTCTACTTAGACCTAGATTTTAATTTCACTAGGCTAGGCGACATTTTTATTAGGAAAATTTGTTTTTAACTCTTACTTATCACATCATTCATTTTAAGGCCGTCTAGGTTTATTCACTTACCAGTTAAAATCGTGAGGTGCCCTTCAGGACGCACTAGGTGCTCCAAGGGTGCCACTTGCCTCTTTTAATTTTCCTTGCGCGATGTGCCCTTCAGGACACACTATGTGCTCCAAGGGTGCCACTCACCTCTTGACTGAATTGGTAAACATCAAACCCCTGGAGTCAATACTCTTCCAGGTGATCTTGTGGGAGACTAAGGGCCTCTAAGGAACAAGGTCCCTACCTTATTGCACGCCCCTTAGAATCATCGTGAGTGTTTGTCACAGTCTTCCCTCATGACATCGTGGGTCTTCTCGAACTAGGTAATCGTTAACCTATAGTTCGATCCACAACGAGAGTGCTAGTAGGTTGTGGCAAGGCTACTGCCACACCTCTCCCTTAAAGTCTCTGGTTGTCCTGTGTGACCCCTCTACTCCACATGTGAATTTGTTCAACAAACTATCGTCAGCCTGCATCCATCAACGAATCATGTCAGCAATAATAATCAATCATTATAACATCTAATCATATGTACATATGTCACATCAACAATATTCAACCCAACACTCCACTCCCTGACTCGATCCGGAGTCCAAGGGGTTTCATCGATGCCTCTGCATCCTTGAGGTCCAAAGTTCTACACACTCAGGAGAACCCAATCAATAACACTTGTCTATGTAATACAACCAAATAACATATCATCAAATACATAATATCTCATAATCATAATCAAAAGGACCAATAGTATAATAATCTAGATCCCTTGCAAGCAAGTGTCCTCAAAGAATAAGTTCATTGAGTGCACACAAGAGTGGGATGTTACAAACCCAGGGACTTGACCCCATGTCCCTTACCATTTTTGGCATATACATTGAAACATTGGAAGATTGTTTGAAAGAAGCGAGTTGTGTTGGTCCAACTCTCATTGGTATAGTCATCATACATAGTTTTTATGTTGATTATATTATTCTTATGGAAAGGATTCCCCGTGATATTGGAAATAAAGTAAGAATCCTCAAGGATTTCTACTCCAATATGGGTATCGCTATTAATACTCACAAAACAAAAGTCATGATAATTAAATACAATAAGATCACCTGCGATACCTTCTTATATGACAACAACAACTTGGAACAAGTGCCTTCATACAAATATCTCAGAATCAATATTTACCACAAGCTCAACTACAATTATAACATTGAGAAAATGATAAAAGGAGGATGGAAATATTATTATGGGCTTGAAAACAATTGTAAATCAATGGAATTTTGGATATGGGATAAGAAAAAACTCCTATTTAAGACTCACACTACTCATGTTATTCAATATGGATGCGAAGTTTGGGGATGTAATATCTCTAGAGAGTCATGGAGAAAGATAAAACAGATCCAAAATAATTTTATAACCAATAATCTAAAAATTAAAGGAAATACACCCTATCCTATCCTCCTCACAGAAGAAATGATTTTCCACATTGAGAGCATAGCTATGACTAGATACCTATTGCATAAGAACAAGTTAAACAACATGGAAGACAAGAGGCTTCCTAAAATTGCTTCAAAGTCCAACCAAAACCACCCTCATATCAAGTGGAGATGGCATAAACATGCTCAATCTTGGCTAAACCATTAGGGAATAAAAAAAAAATCATTTTACAATATAAAAATAATATTAAAAATATCATTAAATCAAAATTTAAGGAGAAAATGTGATGTTATAAATAATTAGAAGGAAAACAGAAATGTAACGACCCCTACATACACAAAACATAAGTGATTACAATGAAGGTGTACTTAAAAATATAAAAAGTTAAGGCAATTTCAATCACGACCATTACATAAACATTGCAATCTTGGTATATAACAACTCCCTTAAACTAAACAATAAACAATACTGGTTGAGTAATTTACCAGAATATAACAAACGATTTTAATTTATGAAAAGTTAAATACTAATTCTAAGGAGATTTGGATTGTTGCGGAATCCGCTGAGTCACAAGTTTCTCCCAATCAAGGATAAGGATGACGTAACAATAATTAAGGAGTTAAATTTCAGTCTTATTAAGTCTTGGTGATGAATTTTCCCGCTCGTGACACGCACACACGCACAGATAAATTGAACCTGCACGATCTTGAAATGCACAAATCTTGCCTCAAAATTTAAGAACAATTCAAGAGAAACCTGAATGGATAAAGGTTCCTTAGAGCGAGTATGATTTAAAAATGAAACTGTGTAGGGACTCTTCGAAGGTGAAACTATTGGTCATCATAGCATTTCATTAACAGTGCACTCATATATATTCACTGTGTTACAATGTCTCTATACCACTTCTCGGCCAACTTTTTTTTTTAAATAAAAAGACCCTTGGGATTAAGCCCCAACAGATTCGTTGGTTATGTGCATAAATTCAACGAAATATAATCATTCTTGTAAGGAAGAAGTCTCATTTCTCTGATTATTCTGTGCAGGTATTAATCCATGTTCCGTTTACAAAATTTTTATAATGCACCATAATTAACCCAGGATTTCATTCGTCACAACAAGTAATAAAGAAATATTATTTGATTCAATTTCTCCATACGTTTACTACTCGACACAAGAGTCATAATTAAGTACAAGTAATTATTTTTATTGCATAAAACTAATCTAGTTCTTGCAGCACTTTCAGAAGTGAGGTTAAAATAACAGTCTGTCTACAATGAAATATTGTACATACATATATAATAAAAAATTATGTGATCTACTATCATTATAATAAAAACAATGATTTCAATACAATACGATTGGATAATAATAGTTAATTGACGATTCAAATATTGTAACCAATAAAGATGTCGTTGATGAGGAATGTTGTTGTTGGCTAACACAAACTTGGAACTTGCATCTAAATTCGTCATTTCGCTTGCCAATCCAAGGACTTCATCGGTACCTCCCAACCAATGCTAAGGGTAATCTTATTCCCCCTTATCCCCCTAAGCCACAAAGGGGCCACACATAAGGAACCATAAATCAATAGCACAGAAATTTTCCTCCCAAGGAAGAGCTTCCATTCTTTACGCAAGTTTTGGAACCCAACTCTCAACATGTAAATTAGTTCAACAAAATTTTGGCAGCATAAGAGTTCAAAAATCAGAACCTGCTCTCTTCCTTTCCATTTCATTTATAGGAAAAATATCCATGACACTTATCCTCTCATGCATTAATAAATAATTTTTAATAATTTAATCAAGGATTATTCACCCACACCACTTGTCACATTTTCCCCAATTTTCACATGCAAATTCTTTTTTTGTTTTATTTTAAAAGACATTTTCCCTCACACTCCCAAATTTGTTCCTATTTTTCCTCATAGTTGTCTCTTAGTTCCACGATTCTTAATTTAATTTGTGTCCCTTAAATATATTTTAGTTTGATTTGGATTAGGTGTAATATCCCCAAAAATATTAGAATATTAAATCCTAAGTGTACTTGGGAATAAATATATGTTTTTGGAAAATTAGGATTTGGAATTTATTTGCCATTTATGGCAAGTCCGAATTTGGAATTTTATTATTGTAATTAATTATTTGATGATTGTTGGGCAATGATTTGACTTGCCCAACTAACTTCTTTTATCATGACACATGTGAAAGACAAACTTTTTATAAATTAAATACTCGAAGACAAATGGAACAACCAGGTTAAAAATAGTTGACCATGACTCCATGAGTGGGGAACATATTTGAGTTACCTCAAGGCTGATTTTTACAAGTGGCAAATGTGGGATTTGACAAGTGGCAGCCCCTAAAAATTAGGGATTTGCAACGTTGTGAATTTCCCAAGGAGCAAAGGAAAGACCTAGGCACAAGATGCATATAAAAACAACATATGGAGGAGGCAAGACACTACTTAGTATGTTGGAGAAAGGAAATCTATTTTTGTTGTTATGAGCACTGTCAGTGTGAGACAAATGAATTTATAACCTGTGGACGATGATTGTAGCTAAAGAGGATCATTTAAGTTTCTCATTATGGACTCATGGTCAGGCTAGGGGGTGAACAGGGAAAGTGAACTTGGTTGTTCTGTTCTACGGTTGGGTGGAACATGGTTGTTTCATTTGTGTCCCAACATGAGGTTTTCAGAGATGTACCTTTACTTGAATTTCTTGTCAATATTATGCTCGATTATTATGTGTTAGGAATGTGATGGTTTATGTGAGGATGGTATATACATATATATGTGCTCACCTTGCAGAAACTGAATAACTATTGTATGTTCTATTAATGATGAAATAGGGTTATACATATATATAAATGACTGTATATACACATATATGTAATCATACATAAAGAAATGGAAGAATTGTGGTATGTTCCTACTGGTCATTAAACAGGGTTATACATATATATAAATGATTGTATATACACACATATGTATTCTTACATAACAAAATGATAGAATTGTTGCATGTTCCTAGTGATAATTAAGCATGGTTATATAGATATGAATGATTGTATATACATACATAAGTGTTCATGCATAAAGGAAAATTAGAATTGTTACTATGTTCCATTTGACCATTGATTTAATTAAATGTTTAATTTTTATTCAGATCGGTATAACACCACAGAGAACATATAGAAAGAATAATAGTTCAAATACAACTTTCATTACTTCAGAAACATAGTGGTGAACTCAAAGTATCTTACGGAATCAACCCTTCTATTCAATCGAGCACTTTTCAAAATATTACAGTATCACAGACTAAAGACTCCACAGTAACTTGTAATGTAAACATAATTCTAAGAAGTACATAGAGAATCATGTTGTAATTGAAGTAAGGTACTCCTAGATCGGAACTCGAATACCTTTTGAGCAAGAGGTGTCCTCAATCCATTTCCCTCGATTGCATAAACCTACAAAAGGAGAAAAATGAGGGGTTTAGTAATCTATGCTAGTATTCTCATTCTATGGAAATTAAGTATAAAGAACAAGTCAAAACAATACTTATCTTGATGTCAGCAAAGAACCAAATCGCCACTTGTGCTTGTGAGACATTCTATCCACAATCAAAAGGGGGAGGAGTGGACCCAAAATCAGTTGATGAGTACCCTCGCAAAACAAAATAGGGCCCCATCATTAATTTAATGTAATTATGCATATTCTCCACTTATAAACTGTAATAAACCTCAATTTCGTCATAAATAAATAAATAAAAATTCCTTTTACTTCTAAGAGCATTAGGCTCTAAGTCTGTATAATAGTTCTATAACAATAGGAATGTCTTTAAAACTAAAAAAATTGTGATACCCTGTGTATTAAATCTCTCTTTCCTAGCGTTACAGATCCACGGTCTAGTGTTTACCCCTCAACTTTTATTTAAGTCATACTAGTCTTTGCAAGTGGTTGAATGTCTACACTTTATAATAATAAGGTAATCCACATAGGCCTGGAACCCAAGATTTCGGCCTCTCTCTTAACACATAGTACCATATGTGTGCACAGGCCTAAACTCCAATACCATAAATCAACTTTAATAAATATAGAAAGGGGAGTCGAAGGTTTACTTTATCATTGGACTTAGAGGTTTGGCCTATTAAATGGATGCCTACAAAAAGTTTGGTGACTTCCTCGGTAATCCTATGGTTTATTGAGAGTCTTCCCATCACCACGTAACCCATTAAAATTACTAGTTAGAAGTGAGCCCTAAGCTGGAAGTTGATTGAATTCTTACGAGACTTAACTAACTTCAACCCTGGTATCCACTGGTCTAGTAGTGATAGGTTTTTCTTTCTTTTTGGAGGAGTCCCATGATTTTCCTTGAAATTACATTAAATATGATAGAGTGTGTTGACAATCGGAATTAAGTTCTCTGACCGATCATTAAAGGGAGTGGGTGAGGGATGAGAACCACCCTGTGCCCTACTCCAATGCATTCACGGCCAATCACTCCTGTCACATGTCATCAAATTCTTGTTGTACCCCACATTCAATATGCGTGGGAACTATGTCTTAAGGTAGCAACCAATATTCATTGTCATTTGTGAAAGCTTGTTCTTAATTGAGCTCTGTGTGTTCCTTTGTTTTCTTGGCTTTTCTCTGCACAAGGTATGGTAGCCTGGAGCACCTTCCGGATTATTCCTACTTTCAGTAAGCGACTTTCTTACGGTGTAACTTTTACAGCAAGTTCTCATTTGACCTTTTTCGACTTACTGCTCCTGCATTCCCTCCCAACACATTTTCTATGAGTAGGGTCCTTCTTGTAAGCCCCTTCACTCTCCTCCTACATTCGATGTTTTTCCATGAGTTGGAAACTTTCCTCCATGTTATTTCCTCCTGTACTTCGTTAGAAATGTAGTCGGAAGTTCATTTGGTTATGCCTTATATGCATCTGTATGTTGTACCTGTTCTACGATGTTGGAATCTTTCTGGAATTTATCTCTATTTTAGTTGAGTAATAAGGAAAAGGGTTTTTACTTTGTTTCTTTTTCCTCTATTCTTCCGGGACTTCTCGACGAAACCTTAAGCCTGGAGTTTTCTTGTTTGAGAGTCTCTCATAAAAATAATAGTCAGCCTAACCTTTCAGCAAGGCTTAAACCATAATGTAACTAAAGGTGGTCAGATTTACCTCTGCATACCCTCTTACTCATATTATGTATGCACTAAGAGCACATGGGGTTTTCTTCATTGTGTTGCCCCTGTATTTTCTTTAAACACTTAATTGTAGGATGCTAGACAGGTGATTGGTATGGTTTTATCAGCCCTTTGTTTTTTTGAAAAGGACAATGAGTTTATTCTTATCATGAGATTTGGATATGTTCTGACATTTGTATATTATTCTTTGTTCCGTTCTTCTTCTTGGTTATTCAAAGCTTTTTATCGCTAATGATGGGCCCTTTGTTTTGAGATGGTACCCATCAGAGGGATTTGGGTTCCTCCTCCCTTTTCGATTTGGACAGTACGCAGTTTGTCGCAGAAGGGGAAAGCATCATATCTTCCTATTTCAGTTAATAATTACTTCGACTATGCGTGTCTATTTTATTAGATTCCTTTATTTCTGTTCAAACAAGTCTGTAATTGTTTTGTCGAAATGTGTCCAGGGTTTTTCGGTCACGAGGATACATGGAGAACAACATCCATCATCTGTTTAAAAGGTATTCGGGTTCTGTTCTGCCCCTTTCCAGAAGTTTAGGCAACTCAAGAATTAAAGGGTTAACCCTCTCTGTGGTAGATATTGTTCATTGTTATACTTCTATTATTTAATTTCCAAGCCAAGATGAGGGTCAACTGTAAAACTATAATATTGGCCAAAAGAGTCAAGTCAGATTTTCTTATACTATGTCTTAACTGAATCATTAATGGAAAGACGATTTACAGCTTCCTCTTGACATTCTGGATTTTCCTTGAAAGACATATCGAGTGATATGATACTTGTCCTTTCGTTCATGTAGCTTTTTCTTAAGTATTTATCAACACAAGTTCTCGAAAAATTAAGACTATTGATTGTATACATGTTTGATGTTTATATTCAACATAATTTCGCAATATTGAGACGATTAGTTACTTTATTCCGAGTCATATTCAAGTATGTTCTTGATTTACATTACCTCTGTGTATGCGAATTGTCCGAAGTTATACTATTCTCTGGTCACAGTTGGGTATTGACTAGATCTGCACACTAGCTAGTTAGACAGGTCTTATGACTTATAGTTTACGATTATCTCAACTATTTCTGACTGTATGTAATCGTATATGGGTAGTCATTCTTTGATGGTAATTCCTTACTATGCAGTCTATGGAAATGCTTTGTGTCAAAAGAGAGAGCATATGCACATTCAGATCGTTTCCTCTAATTCTTTTATTTTTCTTTTTATTTGTGAATCCATGATTACATAAATTGTCTTCTTAAATACTTTGGAAGAGATTTCTATGTAGGTGAATTTTTGGTTGCAAATACTTAAATTCCGTCAGTTCAGTAAAGTCGATGCAAAGAATCAAATGTAATTAGATCTCTATCATTATATATATATATATATATATATATATATATATATATATATAACCTATATGTGATATGTGGATATGCAATCCATAGGGTCTATCCTATATGTGATATGTGGATATGCAATCCATAGGGTCTATAGTACCTCGTATTTCTCTTTTCAATGTTATATGAGAAGCAAAAATCTGAGCTAAGTAATATGAATTTCTTTTCTGAATTTTAGTGATAGATATACACATAAACTTATATGTATATATACCTATTTGTTCAATTCGATTTTTATATAGGTAGTTGCGCCTAGATGTTCAATTACAGGGATAAACAAGCACCTGTAAACATATATGTTTCTTGCAAGTTCAGTGTTCATAGATAAATTCTACCTAACCATTTAATTTTTATATAAGGAAATAATTCCAGAATTTTAGTCACCTGCTATAAACTTTCTCCAAAACGACAGATCTCATTCCTGACAGATATTACACTTTAATTCAACCAAATGCACTATATCATATATATATATATATATA
>ML795683.1:131974-142853 GCA_009831015.1 Picea engelmannii | reverse complement strand
TATGTACAATCATTCACCAGATAACTTCTAACAAATATATATGATCGTTCAAACATATATATTACAAGAAGTAGATATAGTCATTCCAAACAGAGAGAAGAATATTACATATTTGAAGTAGTTTGCGGGAAGACAAAGGGAACAACCACATTCCTCCCAACCGTAGAGTAGGGAAGCCAAATCACTTTCCTGATTCACCCCCTAGCCTGACCATGAATCCATGAGGGAAAACTTGGAATCTCCCTTTCAACAATGTATTCCTTTATCAGTAGTCTTCTCCTTGCCTCACACTTAGAATTTAGTGTTCATAACAACAAGGAATCTGCCATTTCTTTTCCCCAGTATACTTGGCAATGTTCTTCCTCCTCACATATGTTATTTATCAAAACCAATCCTTTTTTCCTAGGTCTTTTTCCCTCTCTTGGGAAATTTCATAGATTTCTAAATCCCTGATTTTCAAGGCCTGCCAATGGCCAAATCCCTAATTTTTCACTTGTAACAATCAGGCCAACATGTTCCAACATGTTCCCCACTCATGGAGTCATGGTCAACTGAATTTAACATGGCTGTTCCATTTGTCCTCCTACAATAAATAAAGCAATATTTTGTTTTCCTACAAGTGTCATAGATCAATAGTTAGTTGGGTCAAATCAGGTCTCTGCCCAACAGTCATAATAATTAATTACAATTTATTAAATTCGAATTTCGGAATTTCCGTAAATGGAAAAAAAATTCCAAATTCGAATTTACTAAAAACGGAAATAATTCTCTATCAATTTTTGAATTTCAAAAATAATTTATTTTTAGGGATGTCACATCCTTTCCCCCTTCAATAAAACATTGTACTTAGCATTCATTCCTTTCTTGGAACAATATTGGATGAGATTTCTGCAAATCTCCCTCCAACTCCCAAGTGGCCTCCTCAGGACTAAAGTGATTCCATTGCACCTTTACCTGAGCAACGACTATGTTCCGAAGTGTTATTTCTCTCTGGTCTAGAATGTGCAAGGTTTCCACCTATAACTCACCTTCTGGTTCCACCTGCACCAAGTTCCAATCAATCATATGAGTAGGATCATGAACATAATTTTTCAATAATGACACATGAAACATGTTATGAATTTTAAGATTAGTTGGAAGTGCAAGTTGGTATGCTACGGGTCCAATTCGAGCTAGTATCTCGAAGGGATCACAAAACCTGGGTGCCATCTTGGCACAATTTCCAAGTTTTAGTGAACTCTTTCAGTCTTGGACTTTTAAGTAAACATGATCTCCCACTTGAAACTCCAAGTGTCTTCTCTTCTGGTCTACGTAACTTTTACATCTGTCCTGTGCCACTTTCAAGTTCTGTTGAACTGTCTTACCATACTTTCCATTTCTTGGAGCATCTCTGGTCCAACCATAAGTTTGTCAATCGGGTTGTCCCAGCTAATTGGATTCGTACACTTTTTTTCATATATTACCTCGAAGGGGCTCAACTTAGCCAACGTTTGGTACCCATTCTTATATGCAAATTCTACCAGGTGGAGGTAGTCTTCCCACTTGCTCAGTTTTGTTCTTACGTACATGCGGAGCATATCTTCTACAATTTGATTTGTCCTTTTGGTCTATCCATCCATTTGTGTATGATAACCCGTACTGAAATTCAAATTATTATTTAGGCCTATAAATAATTCTTTCCAGAAAGAAGATGTAAATTTTACGTCTATATTAGAAATCACCATTTTAGGAATACCATGCACTCTAAAAATTTCTTTCATAAATATTTCAGCGATATTTATACTTTCAAAAGTAGACTTTACATGAATAAAGTGTGCAGAATTACTGAGTTTGTCGATTACAACCATAATAGAGTCATTATGCTTCTGAGTTTTTGGCAAACCTGTAATAAAGTCTAGCGATATGGTCTCCCATTTCCATTCTGGTACTGACAATGACTATAGTAAGCCGGAGGGATGTTGGTGTTCGGCCTTAACTTACTAACAATCTTGGCACCTAGACAAATATTCTATTGTTTTGGCTTTCATATTAGGCCAATAAAATAGTTTTCTAAGTGTTGTTATCGTTTTCTGATGTCCTGGGTGACCAGACTATGGTTTCTTATGCACTTCATCCAAGACTGCTACCTTTAATTATGTTGAATCTGGTATGTAAATTATGTTTTTAAATCGTAATAGTCCATTTTTGTCAGTACTCAGATCTGGTTTATCTGAGTTTGCGGTATTGTTTTCTAATTTTGTCATTATTTTGGTGTAATTTTCGTTGTTAATACTTGTTGTCTGTATTCTCTGTTCCAGGTCACTCTCTGCTCTACTGACATTTATTTCGAATAACCCATGGAATCTTCTTCTTAGGGCATCTACTACGTTATTTTCCTTACCCCTAATATGTCTTACCTCAAATTCAAATTCGCTCAAGAAGGCTAGCCATATTGCTTGCCTTGCATTAAGATCTGGTTGACTGAAAAAATATTTCACTCTACTATTATATGTCAGTAATAGAAATTTTTTTCCCATTATGTAGTGTCGCCACATTTTTAAGGCATGTATTACTGCTGCTAACTCTAAGTCATGAGTGGCATAGTTTCGCTCATGTTCTTTTAATTTTCGGGACTCATAGCAAATCATGTGTCCTTCCTGAGTTAGGACACCACCTAGTCCTTCTTTACTCGCATCAACACATATGGTAAAGTCTTTATATGGGTCTTCTACCATCAGGATGGGTGCAGTTGTAAACAATTCCTTCATCTTGTTAAAACTATCTTGACACTTATGTGGCCAATTAAACTTGGTACCTTTCTTTTGTAATGACGTGATAGGGTAGGCTATTTTGGAAAACCCCTCTATAAATATGTGATAATATCTGGTGATCCCCATGAATGACTGGATATCTTCTACATCCTTAGTTACCGACCATTTCATGATGGATTTTATTTTCTCAAGGTCGACTGCAATGCCTTCAGCTGAAATTACATGTCCTAGGTACTATATTTTCTTTTGATAAAAGTCACACTTATCAAATTTGGTGTACAGTTTGTGTTTCCTCAAGGTTTGAAGAACTATTATTAAGTGTTCTTCATGTTATTCCTATGTTTTAGAATAGACCAAAATATCGTCTATGAATACTAGTATGAACTTCTCTAAATACTGACTGAAAATACTATTCATCAGGCACATAAACATGGCTGGGGCGTTAGTGAGTCTGAAAGGTATGACTACGAATTCGTAGTGTCCATATCTTGTCTGAAAGGATGTTTTGTTTATGTCCTCATATTTTATCCTAATTTGATGATACTTGGATCGTAAATCCAAATTTGAAAAGATCTGGACCCCACCTACTTGATCGAACAAATCATTTATCCTAGGTAAGGGGTATTTGTTCTTAACAGTCATTTTTTTCAACTATCTATAGTTGATAGATAGTCTTAGAGTACCATATTTATTTTTCACAAAGAGGGTTGGTTCTCCCCATGGTGAAACACTCGGTCTGATATACTCTTTGTCCAATAATTCTTGTAGTTGTATTTTTAATGATGTCAATTCTGGTAGACTCATTCGGTAAGGTGCTTTCAAGATAGGGGTTGAACCAGGTAGCAGTTCTATGGAGAAGTTTATTTCCCTTCTAGGAAGTAATTCGGGTATCTCATCAACAAATACGTCTTTGAATTCACATAGGATGGAAAATTCTTCCAGATTGGGCTTATCTTCTTTTTCTAACAGATTCGTTATTTGAATGTCATAAACTTGACAACCCTTTCTCATGCATTTCTTGAATTGCATTGTTATGACTTGTCTAACAAATATAGGTTTTGGTATACCTTGGGTTGTTCTAGTAGTGTCATAAGCGTCTTTATAATTAAGTGTCTTTGTATAACAATCTAGAACTGCTCTGTTCCTTTCCAACCAATCCATTCCGATAATCATATCGTAAGATCCTAGTGGAAGAATATTCATATTTGTTTTTATGTTTTGACCATCTAAACTAAATTCAAAATCAAAAATAAATTCAAACACTTTCCTTTTAGTTCTTGTTGCTAACTGTACCAACCAAGATTTCATGTGTTTCATCCTCTTAAGTTTACTTGACTCTACTACTCCAAGAGTGATATAACTTAACGTAGCTCCATGATCAATTAAAACAAAAATTCGGGTGTTATTGATTTTACCTTCGATTTCTACCATAGAGGACTGGTGGTCAACTTGCCGACCATCAATGGCTACATTAATCCGATGCAGGCTTCTGCCTACATCACCCACCATCGAAGATTCTTGCAAATGATGAACAACAATTCTGTTTTTTGTGTTTAAACGTGGATAGTTCCTCCTGAGATGAGGTTCTCCACATTCCCAACACTTTAACGGTTCACGGGGGTTGTCCCCAAACTTCTTTTTTCCTAGGTTTACCGGTTTACCGCCTCGTTGTGTTCTTGGATGGTTTGAGTGAAAATATTTTATAGGAAAGTTGTTTGCTGCATTCTGATAAGGAGCTAGATGGAATCCCTTCTTTTGTTGGTTCATTGAGTCTTGTTTCTTATCTTTCCAAGCTCTAGGAAACTTTTCCCACTGTTTGTATTGGTCGTAGCACATTCGTGCTTTCCTCAATACTTCACTCAAGGATTTGGGGTTGTCGAACTCAATTGTGTCCCTATAGGATTGTGGTAAATATCTTAGGAACCGTTGGATTTTTACCTTGTCCTCCTGGATATAAGGTACAAACCTTAGTAATTCCAGGAATTTGTTTATAAGATCCTCCATTGTCATCTAGCCAAGTCGTAGCTCATAAAATTATTTTGTTTTCCTTTCGTAGTAGCTTTCAGATAGGTATTGTTTCTTGAAATATTTCTTAAAGTCAAACCATTCCATCTGTTTCTCTTTTAAGCCTTTAGACAATTTCAGATCTTGCCACCAAATGTTGGCTTTTCCTTTCAGATTTTAAATGGCCATTCTCACCTTCATATTGCTTGAATAGTTATATATATGAAAATATTTTTTGATGTATAATAACCATGCTTCAACTTCCTCTCTTGTTCTGGATTCTCCATCAAAGGTAGCTGGTTTAATTTTCTTAAATTCTCCCTCAAGGTGATCTACTTGTTTTCTCTTTCTGTTTGTTTTTGTTTTTTCTTCAGCTGAAGGTGTACCTTCAGACGAACTGTCTCCTTTTTCTGCTTCAGGTCCAGAGTTCTTGGAGGCTCTTTTGCTAACCTCTTCCTCATTGTTATTGTCCTTTGGGATTTTCCTTGTCACTATGCTGCGCAACAAGACTTCATTTATATCTTGTTGTTCCTTCTGTGCTTTCTTCAGTTTCTAATTGTCGGCTTTGAAAACCTGCAGCTCAACAATAAAATTTATCATTGTTTCCAGTACTTCTGTAGGTGAGATTTCATCACTATTTTGTCTTGGATCTCTAGGAGGTCTTTGCTCCAGATTTCGTTCAATTTTGATATATGCATCATCCTGGGCTGCCATAATTAACACAAAACATAAAGGGTTTATGTTTATAAAAGTAAATATTTATTAGTTTTGCATAATTAGAAGTATATGCCAAGAAATTAATGTGGCCCTGCTCAAGGCCTAGTGTTGTAAACTTTTCTCTGATACCATATGTAATAAACCTCAATTTTGTCATAAAAAAAAATATTATTTTTCCTTTTACTTATAACAGCATTAGGCTCTAAGTATGTATAATAGTTTTATAACAACAGGAATGTCTTTAAAACTAAAAAAATTGTGATACCATGTGTATTAAATCTCTCTTTCCTAGCGTTACAGATCCACAGTCTAGTGTTTACCCCTCAACTTTTATTTAAGTCATACTAGTGTTTGCAAGAAGTTGAATGTCTACACTTTATAATAATAAGGTAATCGACATAGGCCCGAAACTTGGGATTCCATCCTCTCTCTTAACACATAGTACCATATGTGCGCGCAGGCCTAAACTCCAATACCCCAAATCAACTTTAATAAATATAGAAAGGGGAGTCAAAGGTTTACTTTATCATTGGACTTAGAGGTTTGGCTTGTTAAATAGATGCCTACGAAAATTTTGGTGACTTCCTCGGTAATCCTGTGGTTTACTGAGAGTCTTCCCATCACCATGTAACCCATTAAAATTACTAGTTAGAAGCAAGCCCTAAGTTGGAAATTGATTGAATTCTTACAATCCTTAACTAACTCCAACCCTGGCGTCCACTGGTCTAGTAGTGATAGGTTTTTCTTTCTTTTTGGAGGAGACCCATGCTTGTCCTTGAAATTACATTAAATATGATGGAGTGTGCTGACAGTCTGAATTAAGTTCTATGACTGGTCATTAAAGGGAGTGGGTAAGGGACGAGAATTACCCTATGCCCTACTCCAATGCATTCACGCCCAATCACTCCTATCACATTGCATCAAATTCTCATTGTAACCCAGATTCAATATGCGCGCGGACTGTGTCTTAGGGTAGAAACTGATATTCATTGTCATTTGTGCAAATCTATTCTGAATTAAGCTCTGTGTGTTCCTTTGTTTCCTTGGCTTTCATCTGCGTGAGGTACGGTGGCCTGGAGCACCTTCCATATTATTCCTTCTTTCGGTAAGTGTCTTTATTATGGTGTAACATTTACTGCGAGTTCTCATTTGACCTTTTTCGGCTTACTGCTCCTACATTCCCTCCCAATGCATTTTCTGCGAGTAGGTTCCTTCTCGTAAGCCCCTTCACTCTCCTCCTACATTCGTTGTTTTTCCATGCATTGGAAACTTTCCTCCGTGTTATCTCCTCCTGTACTTCGTTGGAAATGTAGTCGAAAGTTTGCTTGGTTATGCTTTATATGCATCTGTATGTTGTACCTGTTCTATGATGTTGGAATCTTTTTGGAAGTTATCTCTATTCAGGTTGAGTAATAAGGAAAAGGGTTTTCACTTCGTTTCCTTTTCCTCTATTCTTTCGGGACTTGTCGATGAAACCTTAAGCCTGGAGTTTTCTAGTTTGAGAGTCTCTCATAAAAATAATAGTTGGCCTAACCTTTCGGCAAGGCTTAAACCATAATGTAACTAAAGGTGGTCGGATTTACCTCTGCATACCCTCTTACTCATATTTTGGACGAATTAAGAGCGCATGTGTGCCTGGAGTTTTCAGCATTGTGTTGCCCCTATATTTTCTTTATAGAATTAATCGTATGATGCTAGACAGGTGATTGGTACGGTTTTATCAACCCTTTGTTTTTTTGAAAAGGAAAATGAGTTTATGCTTATCATGCCATTTGGATATGTTCCGACATTCGTATATTATTCTTTGTTCTTTTCTTTTCCTTGGCTATTCAAAAACATTTATCGCTAATGATGGGTCCTTTGTTTTGAGAGGGTACCCATCAGTGGGATTTGGGCTCCTCCTCCCTTTTTGATTTCGATAGTATGCAGTTTGTCGCAGAAGGGGAAAGTGTCAAATCTTCCTATTTAATTTAAGAATTACTTCGACTATTCTCGTCTATTTTATTAGATTCCTCTATTTATGTTCAAACAAGTCTATAATTGTTTTGTCTAAATGTGTGCAGGGTTTTTCAGTCACGAGGATACATGGAGAACAACCTCCATCATCTGTTTAATAGGTATTTGGGTTATGTTCTGCCCTTTTCCAGAAGTTTAAGCAACTCAAGAATTAAAGGGTTAACCCTCTATGTGGTAGAAATTGTTCGTTGTTATACTTCTATCATTTAATTTCCAGGCCAATATAAGGGTCAACTGTAAAACTATAAGATTGGTCGAAAGAGTCAGGTCGGATTTTCTTATACTATGTCTTAACTCAATCATTAATGGAAAGACGATTTACAACTTCCTCTTGACTTTTTGGATTTTCCTTGAAAGACATATTGAGTGATATGATACTTGTCCTTTCATTCCTATAGCTTTGTCTTAAGTATTTATCAACATAGATTCTCGACAAATTAAGAATATTGATTGTATACATGTTTCATGTTTATACTCAACATAATTTCACAATATTGAGACGACTACTTACTTTATTCTGAGTCATATTCAAGTCTATTCTTGATTTATGTTACCTCTGTGTATGCAAATTGTCTAAAGTTATACTATTCTCTGGTCACAGTTGGGTATTGACTAGATCTGTACACTAGGTAGTTAGACAGGTCTTATGACTTATAGTTTACGATTATCTCAATTATTTTTTACTGTCTTTCTTTATACAAATGTAATCGTATATGGGTAGTCATTCTTCGATTGTAATTCCTTACTATGCAGTCTATGGAAATGCTTTGTGTCAAAAGAGAGAGAATATGCATATTTAGATCATTTCCTCTAATTCTTCTATTTTTATTTTTATTTGTGAATCCCTGATTACATAAATTGTCTACTTAAATACTTTGGCAGGAATTTCTATGTAGGTGAATTTTCAATTGCAAATACTTAAATTTCGTCAGTTTAGTAAAGCCTACGCAAAGAATCAAATGTAATTAGATCTCTGTCACTCTATATATATAAATAAATAACCTATATGTGATATGTGGATATGTGATCCGTAGGTTCTATAGTACCTCGTATTTCTCTTTTAAATCTTATATGAAAAGGGAAAATCTCAGCTAAGTAATATGAATTTCTTTTCTGAATTTTAGTGATAGAGATACACATAAACTTATATGTATATATACAAATTTGTTCAATGCGATTTTTATATAGGTAGTTCCGCCTAGATGTTCAATTAAAGAGATAAACAAACACCTGTAAACATATATGTTCCTTGCAAGTTCAATGTACATAGATAAATTCCACCTAACCATTTAATTTTTACATAAGGAAATAATTCCAAAATTTTAGTCACCTGCTATAAACTTTGTCCAAAAGGATAGATCTCATTCATGGTAGATATTACACTTTAATTCAACCAAAGGCACTATATCAGATACATATATATATGTATAATCATTCACCAGATAACTTATAGCAAATATATATGATTGTTCAAACTTACAGCAAGTAGATATAGTCATTCCAAACAGTGAGGAGAAGATTACATATCTGAAGTAGGTCGCGGGAAGACAAAGTAAAAAACCATGTTCCTCCCAACCGTAGAACAGGGCAGCCAAATGACTTGCCCGATTCACCCCCTAGCCTGACCATGAATCCATGAGGGAAAACTCGGAATCTCCCTTTCAACAATGTCTTCCTTTATCAGTATTCTTCTCCTTGCATCACACTCAGAATTTAGTGCTCATAACAACAAGGAATCCATCATTCCTTTTAACCAACATACTCGGTAACATCCTGCCTCCTAACATATGCTATTTATCAAAACCAATCCTTTTTGCCTAGGTCTTTTGCCCTCTCTTGGGAATTTTCACAGCTTTCTAAATACCTGATTTTCAGGGGCGTCCAATGGCCAAATCCTTGATTTGCCACTTGTAACAATTAGAGCAAAGGTAATTTCAATATGTTCCCCACTCATGGAGTCATGGTCAGTTGAATTTAACATGGTCGTTTCATTTGTCCTCCTACAATAAATAAAATAATATTATTTTTTCCTACAAGTGTCATAGTCAAATAGTTAGTTGGGTCAAATTAGGTCTTTTCCCAACAGTCATAATAATTATTTACAATTTATTAAATTCGAATTTCGAAATTGCCATAAATGGAAAAAAAATTCCAAATTCGAATTTACTAAAAACGGAAATAATTCTCTATCAATTTTCGAATTTCAAAAATAATTTATTTTGGGGGATGTCAAATCAACAAAGCATAAGTTATGATTTATACAATGTTAAAATAAATACACAGAGCATAAGTTACGATTTACACAGTGTTAGTATAATTACATAGAGCATAAATATAAAATTCCTATAAAGGATTAAGATTGTTATCTATGATTATATAGGGTGCAGTTACAAATTCCCCACAGAGGGAAAGTAACGCATTTGCATGCACAAAGAATGAATTACGATTTACAGAATGTTGATGTATATATTACACAACATAATTGTAACATCCCGCTCTTGCACGCATTGAGTGAACTTATTCTTTGATGACACTTGATTGCATTTGGTTATGATTATGAGGCGTTATAAATTGATGACATGTTATTTTGATGTATTGACATAGACAGTTTCTATTGACTCAGTTTTCAGGAGTGTGTAGGATTATGGACCTCGAGGATGCAGAGGCATCGATGAAACCCCTTGGACTTTGGACCGAGTTAGGGAGTGGACTATTGGGGTTTGATTGTTGTATATATGACATTTGTGCATCTAATTAGATGATATGATTATGGATATTATTCTGACATGATTCGTTGATGATGTAGGCTGGTGATAGCTTGTCGACCAGACTCAAATTTGGAGTAGAGGAATCACGCACAACTACCAGAGATGTTGAGGGAGAGGCATGGACATCAGCCCTGACACAGCCTACTAGCACTCTCTCTGTGGCTCGAACTATAGGTTAATGATTACCTAGTTCTAGAAGACCCACGATGTCATGAGGACCGACTGCGACAGTCACTCACGATGATTCTAAGCAGCGCACAATAAGGCAGGGGACTTATTCCTTAGAAGCCCTTAGTCTCCTACAAGATCACATGGCGGAGTATTGACTCCAGGTTTTTTTTATGTCTACCAAGCCAGTCAAGAGGTGAGTGGCACCCTTGGGGCACGTAGTGCATCCTGAAGGGAACATCGCATAAGGGAAATAAAATGAGGTGAGTGGAACCCTTGGAGCACCTAGTGCGTCCTGAAGGGCACGTCGCATTGTTAAATAATAAATGAATGAACCTACATGGCCTTAGAATGAATAATGTGATGAGAAATATTTAAAACAATTTCCCTAATAAAATGTTACCCAACCTAGGAAAATAAAGTCTAGGTCTAAGTGATACTTGTGATAAATAAATA
>ML795683.1:114392-131953 GCA_009831015.1 Picea engelmannii | reverse complement strand
AATCATCATTAATCATGTGACGAGAAGGGGGTAAGCAATTCAATTAATTTATAAAAATATTTTGGGGGACAAAATTTTAAAAAGATAAATAATTGTTTTGTTATATTATGCCAATTAAAAATTTATTAATTAAAAAGGAAAAGGGGAAAAAGGTAATTTTCTGTACATGCCAATTTGAGTTTTAAATGAAAAGGGAAAGAAGGAAATTTAAAATATTTAGGAAACTAGGAAAAAGAGGGAAACATAACAAGAAAGGGGAAACACAAGGAAAAGAAGAAAGACTAAATTTCTAAGGTATCTAGCATTTAAGAACTTTCTAAATTAAACTCAACTAGTAAATTAGTAAGGGGGTGGAAGCGGTTTGAAGGGAGAGCCGACAGAAGAATTCCCAATTTTCTTTGTCGAAGAGACACTGTGGACGGGTGACTACAACACCACCAGCCATGTTGAGAAGGCAGCGAGCGAGGACGAGGCTCGGGACAATGCCTGCGCAAAGATGAATGTGGATGAGACCTGAGCAAGGATGAATGTGGACGCGGCCAGAGAAATACTGAACGTGAACGAGGCCAGAGCAGGGTTGAACATGGAAGTGGGGAATGAAACCTTCGACGAGGCAGGAAACAATAAGTTTCATCGTCCACTCCTCCGTGCAGGGCATCTGGCTCTAGTGTTCGAACTCCGAGGCCACATGGTAGACCAGCAGCATAGAGCCCTCGTCATGGGACAACGTCTGGACTTGCTCCTTGATGTGTACTCCAATGCTCCAACAAAGAGGAAATTTCCAATGTGTGTGCAATCGTTCGCCATCCCAGCCAGATCCAAGTGTCAGAAAGGCAATGGCGACAGGTCACTGGGTATCTGAGTTTTCCTATGCTAGTTTGTTTTATGTTTCATCATGTTGTTGCTCAATGTTAACTTGAACTATGGCCATATGTCCTGGTTTACTTCGGGCAGGACAGAGGGAAAAACAATTTTTAGCTTATCTTCCTAGACTCATTTCGCTCCAAACTATGTTGGTTTTCGGTAAAACGGTAGAATTTTTGGTGGCTCAGGATGACTATATCTCTGTGTATTTTGTCAACGTTTCTCTCTTAACTTAATATAGCAAGTACTACCTTTTTTACTTAAAAAAAAAAATAGTAAGGGGGTAAGTCATTAAAATATGTAAGGGAATATGGGGACACCTAGGAGTGATTATAGGAATGCTTTTAGGTGGGTGAGGGAAATAGAAGTAATTAAGTAATTAATGAAATTAATTTGTGGTGCAATGAAGGGGATGGGTGACACATGTACGGGGAGGATTTTTAGGAAAATAAATTATTGAACAATAAATTAAATGGGATTTTGGGAAACTAAATGACTTAGAAACTCTTTATAAAGGAGGGATAAGAAGGATGATGGATCTCTTCTGTGATGCACAACGTTACACTACAGAATTTTAGACTTGAATGACTTAACTTGTGGGAGTTGGGATACCCATCTCGGTGAGGAGTGGTAGCTCGTCCTTGTGAGGCGAGCTTGCAACTATTTGTTCTTTGGTTTAGTGTGTGTGGCCCCTTTGCGGCTTGGGGGGCTAAGGGGGAAGAAGAGTAACCCTAGCGTTGGATGGGAGGTACTAGTGAGGTCTCATCTGTTGGAAAGTGGGAGCTACACAAAGCGCGTGGGATAATGACTCAGAGCATATGAATTGGGCTATGGTACGCTTACTTGATACTGCATGGTAGATTCTTATTATACCTCATGCTTTCAATTCTGTATTTTTAATTGGGTAAGGAAATGTTGAATTAGAATTTTAACGGATAACTTAATTTCCCCATAGATTTAAGCTTGTTGTTGATTGATCCACTTGGCTTTCGATCCCTGCATGTTGTGCATGTCCTTTGGTTTTGTTGATTGTTGTGAAGAGTTGATCCTTTCATCCTCATCCCTAGTTCGTCAGTCCACGCCTGAGTAGTTGGCCAAGATCCGAATCGACGATCATCACTTCAGTGCACAACGACCTATAGATTCTAATGCCCTACTTTTCTGTGCATGGACGATGAGCGAAGGATGTGTTTTCCTAGTAGTTTACCTTTTCTTATCTCTATGCCTTGATCTCCGCCTTGGTTGGGTCTCTGCATGTTTTATCACCTCTATGTCTTAATCGTTCTTGTCATCTGAAAAATATGTTTGGTATTCTTCGCCTTTCAGCAACCTCAACCATGATTTTTAACTCTGCATTTTTGTAAATTGTTGGATAAATTTAACTCTACGTTTTATGCATTGATGAATAATTTAACTCTGCATTTTTATGCATTGATGGATAAATTTAACAATGCGTTTTATGTATTGATGAATAATTTAACTCTGTTTTTTTATGCATTGATGGATAAATTTAACTCGGTGTTTTATGTTGATGGATAATTTAGCTCTGTGTTGGATACCTCCCTCGCAACATAACTCGGTGTTCTTTTATTGATGGCCTTATTCTCTCCATTTTTCCATACCTCTACACCTTAAATTTATGAAGATAATTTTAGTTTGCGTTGTCCAATTGATTGAGAGCCTTCACTTTTGACTGAATTTTATTTTTTTGGAATGACCGTAAGGCTGTGCCTTGAGACACAGCGGGAATTTTCCTTGAGAGCATTCTCTTGTTACATTTGAACCACTATGAATTTTTCCATTGGATTTCATTGTGATTTGACACTCTTCAAGACTTCCAATTGATGCTTGTACCTGGCGATTTTCCCCCCATTTTGGGTCTACACTTTGTTACTGGTTTCCCTGTCATTATGTGTTTTCTCTTGAAGTACTTAGCCCAATTTTTTTCTGGAGGTGGAAACGAATTTAACCCTGCATTTTCATGTCTTTTACCAGCCTGGATGTTTAATTGCTCTGCGTGGGTAAGTTTTTAGTGAGTGTGTTTCCATTTAAAAAAACATTTACCTGAGTTGAAGGCGTTGCATTTATTTATCACCTGAGTATGAATGCGTTTTCATTACTTTTTGATGCATTGGTTGTATGATGTGGTTCGTCTAGGAGGTTTTACCCGCGTTTAAAATGATAGCTAACTCTTAAATCCATTTTACATCATTTGACAGTGGAGTTATATTAATGACAGATATAAATTTATAACTGACTGCGTTTTAAACTTCATTTTCCTGTGATCTTATATTAATGACAACCCCTTTTATTTGAATAGAAAATAACATCCTCAGACAACGAGTATAGTCATTGGTGGCTTATAAATTACTGCCAAATATTGATATTGATGTACAATGTATGCACACTACGTGTAAGAGGTGTATTGGTGGGCGTAGGTACAGTGTATTGATGTGTTAGGCAACGTTTTTGCGTTTTTAGTGCGCAAGTGTGGGTTGGGCAACAACCTTAATCCTCAACATTAAATTTTCTTTAATAAGTGATTTAATTAGTGATTTACTGCTATGACAATGATTGATTCATTCTCCAGTGGTATTCACTGGGCAACAATTCGTGCCTTGATTTTATAGCAAGGGTGTTATAAGGAAAAGTTAATTTGTTTACTGTCAACTTTTTTTTCCCAACAACTTAATGTGTAATTGACAGCTAATAAAACCTTAATGTTGTTTTTATGGATAGAGAACGTGTTGGAAGTTAATTCGTTACTAGCATTGTAATCATAAGATGTATACTTGATATCATGAATGTTGTTTATATATTGGTATTTCTAAAATTAGATTGTGTTAATGTTAGATTTTTTTTGTAATATATCTAATTTGAAATTTTAGACTTACGGATTAGATTTGTATTAAGGTTAAATTAGAATTACAATTTATTAACTAGTAGTAGTTTCAACTTACTAAAATTAGATATGTGATTAATGTTAATTGATATATAGATATTGTCTAAATTGGTAATTTAGACTCGCTAAATTAGAATTGTATATCATGTTAAGTTAGGTTTGTAAATCACTAACTTTTGTAATTTAGATTGGTTAAATTAGATCGGTATTTAATGCTAAATTAGATTGTAAATATTGACCAATTTAGACTTGATAAATGGTTTGGGTTGTGGACAAAGTCGTGTATTGGCTTGCGTTTTTCCTTTTCTGTCATCTTCTTGCATCTTGTGGACCTGTTGCTTGGGGAATAGGGTAGTCCTATTGTTAGTAGCTCGACACCTAGTAAGTTGGTTCCATATAGAGTCCATGGTCCAGATAGGTTATGTAGCGCCAGGGTTATGGTCGAGCCTATCACCTGGGGACGACATGATTCTCGATGAAGGTATCATTGTGTTCCCTATGGGATAGAGGCGATTCATAACTTGGCTAGAGACTGTACTTCCCATTATGGGTTTTGATGATCTTGTAAGTTCGTTGATGGCACTTGGGTTGCAATGCCTTCATGCATTTGGTTGTGCGCCATTGAGGTTCTAGTTATCTAGGCATCGAGGTTGTTGTGTTGGGATGGGGGTATTTCCCCTTTAGCTTGTAAGCATTTTCACGTTGTGTCAGGAAAGTGTTCGTTTCTGTCTGTCCTTGTTGTTTTATGCATGTTTCTCCTAGTTTATCTCGTGCCATTACATGGAGTCATAGTCGTCGGCTTCCTGTTCAGTGGGCATGGTGCCCGCCGTCAGATGTGTTGTTTAGTTGTAATCGTTGTTTCCATCTCGTTTAAAAAAAAACAAATTGCACCTTCTTCTTCTCTTGTAGTCGTAACGATGAGGTCGTTACATATGGTATCAGAGAAGGGTTCAACCCGCAACTTGGGACCACTACAACTTTCATTGATATGATATTTGATTATAATGTTGCTAATTAAATTGACTTGTATTCATGTAGGTAATCATGGTTAGAGGATGTCGTGGAGGCAGACGACGGAGTGCTAGGGGAGGAGAAACAACACCTCCAGCAACATCCACGCCTAAGGGGTCTAACCCCCAGGGAGACAAACAGGTTGTCGGGCATGAGCATATAGCGGTGGGTGATGTGGTTGGGATGTTGAGATCTTTTCAGCACATGTCTGAGGCACTAATCAGTCATTTGGATTGAGATGAGGCCAAGGAGACGGTACCCCTAAGGGTTCACCACATGCTCTGGTTGGTACTGGCAGCATTCACCATGAACTCGAGAAGTTAAAATTTCTTGATTTCTTTGGTGCCCTGAACGACGCAACTGCCCAGGCATGGTTGGAGACTATGGCGATGTGATTTTCACTTAGAGACTAAACCTCCAACATGAAGTTCTGCATGGAGGTCTTTCAACTGAAGGGGAGCACTCTTCTATGGTGGAAGATACTCCTGCTGCAACTAAACATGGTTGTCGAAGACTTGTCATGGGAAATGTTTGAGGAACGGTTCCGAAAGAGGTACCTGTCAGAGGAATTCATTGAACTTCAGCTCAACGAGTTCAATGCCTCATGACAGGGTGATCGTACGGTGCCTGAGTACGAGGCCCATTTTATGGAGTTTCTTCAATATACTCCACATCTTAATACTGAGAAACTTAAATTCAACAGGTTCATGTTTAGCCTTAATAGAAAAATACGTGAAAAGGTTAGGATTTTGATGCCTCAAAACTTGCATGATGTCGTCCAGAAGGCCCTCATAGCAGAGGAGGAGCTTATCAGTGGGGGTCAGAGAAGCACTCCAGTGAGACCAATAGGGCAGGTGTCATTTGGTGCAGAGCGGCATCCGATGCCAGCTAGAAATATGCCAATATATCGTGGCTTCAAAGGGGATCCACTTTCACTAAACCTTGATGACCGATGCCTCAGCAACAAACACCTTATCGAGGACCACAACATGAGCAGCAATGTCGACCGCAGCAGCAACAATTTAGGCCTGTTCAACAGAACAGACCATGATTCCAAGCTGGTGGGCTGTCATCTTCTACTTCGGGTACCAGGAGTACTGGAATGAAGAAGGGGTGTTGTACATGTTGGGAGCCACACTACCAGCATGACTCCCCAGTGGAGAGGATTAGGGCATATGGATCAGTCGGACCCACTACCGTGGGATATTTGGGCAAGGCCCATCAGATTCATGCAATGGTGAATAACTTCCAGGCAGAGCACCATTTGACTGTGCTCGAGACGTCAAGTACTGTCGTTGACCAGACCCTTAGTATTTTGATAGATCTCGGTGCTATCAAGAGTTTCATTTCTGGTGCAGCGCTAAAAAGGATTAAGGTAAAGAAAGTTGAACATGATGAGTTTAGCTTTGTAGAAATGGATTTAGGAGCCAAACATAAGGTTGGAGAAAAGGTTACACGTTGTACCCTTAACCTGGGAGACTTTGTCACCAATGCCAACCTGTACGTCACGATCTTACGATCTTATGACGTCATGAACGTTATGGATTGGTTGGAATCACATGAGGCGATACTTAACTGTAAGACAAAATGGTTGAGCTTGGTTGATGATGAGGGATAGAGATGCGTGATTGTAGGTGAGAACTAGGGAGTTTCCCTTAAGTTCATCTCTTCCTTGCAGTTATGGAAGAGCATGCACAAGGGGTGTAATCTTTATGCGATCCTTTCGTTAAACGCAAATTGAGTAGCAGAAGGTCTAGAACACCTTTTGGTGGTGAGAGAGTTTACAGACGTCTTTCCGGAGGAGTTACCTAGAATGTCGCCAGAGAGGTTATTGGAGTTTAGCATAGACCTGAAACTGGGGACTGAACTGATAGAAGGAACACCTTATCGGATGTCGACCCCAGAGTTACAAGAGTTTATAATGCAACTAAAGGAATTGTTGGACCTGGGACTTATACATATGAGTGTGTCACCATGGGGTGCACCAGTTATTTTCATACAAAAGAAGGATGGTTCATGGAGACTCTGAGTTGACTACCGTCAATTAAACAAGGAAACAATCATGAATCAGTATCTATTGTCGAGGATTGATGATCTGTTTGATCATATGAAGGGTTCTACTATGTTTTCAAATATCTATTTCTGATCAGGGTATCACCAGTTATGGATCAAGGAGGGTGACGTCCCTAGAACTGCATTTAAGATGAGGTTTGGACATTACGAGTTTACTTTTTTACCATTTGTACTGACAAATGCCCCAGGGGTTTTTATGAGTTTGATGAACGAGGTGTTCTGCGAGTACTTGGAAAAGTTCCTCCAAGTATTCATTGATGATATTTCTATTTAATCTCAGATGACGGAGGAGCATGACGAGCACTTGCGCTTGGTACTACCATTTCCGCAAGAGCAAAAATTGTATGGGAAGTTGTATGATTGCTCGTTTTATCAATCAAAGATTAACTACTTAGGGAATGTCATCTCCGACGAAGGTATCGTCGTGGATCAACCAAAGGTCGAGGCTATTATGGAATGGCCTATGCTGACGAATGTCTCGAAAGTGCGTAGCTTCACGGGTTTAGCAGGATACTATCGATGGTTCGTCGAGGGATTTTCAAAGATAGAAAACTCAATTACGGAGTTATAGAAGAAGAACAAGAAGTTTGTTTGGACCTAGAAATGCGTGAAGGCATTTCGGAGGCTCAAGGATCTGTTGACAACAACACTGATACTAAAGGTCCCTGACATTGACGTAGACTTCTTGGTATGCACTGACACATCCAAGGAAGGCTTAAGTAGAGTCTTGATGCAAGATAGTTGAGTGATTGCTTACATATCGAGGAAAATGAGAAGGCATGAGGAAAACTATGCGACGAACAATTTGGAGTTGTTAGCCATTGTATATTCCTTGAATGTTTGGAGACACTACCTTGTTGGACTAAAATTTGAACTAAAGATGGACCACTGTGGGCTACATCACATCTTTACGCAAAGAGACCTGAACGTGCAACAACAACATTGGTTAGAATTTTTTAGCGAGTACAACTTCAAGATTTCTTACATAAAAGGAATAGTGAACCGAGTGGTAGATGCATTGAGTCAAAGACCATGCATCTTTTCAGTGTTTCCTCTTCAGACGAATCTATGTGAAAAGATTCTAACTTTACAGTGCGACAATGACTGGTACAAAGCGGTCGAGGATTTTATCAAAAAAAGAACCATGATGGTACCAAGATTTGAAGGATTTACGTTTGACGACAATAGATTATTGAGTTTTAAAAATCAGATTTACATACCACCGAACGAGGATTTGAGGATCTTGATCCTAAACGAGGCTCATAGAGCAGTATACATGGCCCACCCGGGTGTCACAAAGATGAGGATGGACCTTTAACACTTATTCTTCTGGAAAGGGATGAAGGCAGACATAGTCAACTATTTGTCCAGATGTCTAGAATGTCAGCAGGGAAAGGCTGAACATAGACATCCAACGGGATTACTACAACCACAGGCTATTCCATAATCAAAATGGGAGGTTATTTCGATGGATTTTATTGTTGGATTTCCACTGATGACAATGAGACACGACTCGATTTTTGTAGTAGTTGACACTCTGACGAAGAGTGATAATTTTATTCCTATGTGTATGACGTATCAGGAACCTAACATATCTATGGTTTTCATTAGTGAGATTGTGAGGCTGCATGGCATGCCTAAGAGGATTATATCTGATAGAGGATCGGTGTTTACTAGATGATTTTGGACTAGTTTCCAAGAGGCCTTGGGAACCCAACTTAACTTTAGTATTGCGTATCACCCAGAGACTGACGGGAAGACCGAACGAATGAACCAAAAATTGGAGGACATGTTGTGCATGTACGTGATGGACCAACAAAAGTGTTGGGAAGAATTATTACCATTGGTAGAATTATCTTATAACAATATTTACAAAAACACCATTAAGATGGCGCCTTTCGAGTTCCTTTATGGGCGACCATGTCAGACGCCTTTGAGTTGGGATTGACTTGAGGATAGGGTCCTAGTTGGACTAGAAGAGATCCAATAAATGGAAGATAAAATGAAAACAATAAAACAAAGGATCAAAGAAGCGCAGGATCGACAAAAGAGTTATGTCGATGTGCACCATGTTGACCATAGTTACGAAGTTGTTGACTGAGTCTTCTTGCGGGTAAAACTGCATAAGAGTTTAATCAAGTTTGGTAAGGGAGATAAAATCTCTCCTAGGTTCATGGGACCTTTTGAGATTATGGAGAGGAAGGGGCCCATGGCCTATCGACTAGCCTTGCCTGATTCTTTGAGGCATATGCATGATGTTTTCACTTATTTGTTTTGAGACATTATATTAGTGATCCTACACGTGTTATGGACATGAGATCCTTGTAGGTCTCAAATGAGGGTGCACTGATGACTGATTCGATCCGCATCCTAGATCATCGCTTTCAATAGCTATGATATCAAACAGTAGATCAGGTCAAGGTCCAGTGGGACAACTACAGTCCGCACTTGGTGACCTAGGAGGACACATATGATATGCGCTAGTAGTTTCCATTTTTGTTTGATAGATAGACTTATGATACTGTGATACACATTATTTCGGCACTTATATAGTGTGAAACTTCAGGATGAAGTTTAAACCAAGATGGGGTGTATGTAACATCCCGCTCTTGCATGCACTGAGCGAACTTATTATTTGAGGACACTTTCTTGCAAGTGACCCAGATTATTATACTTTTGGGCATTTGATTATGATTATGAGGCATTATGAATTGATGACATGTTATTTTGTTGTATTGACACAGACAAGATTTATTGACTTGATTTTCCTGAGTGTGCACAATTTTGGACCTCAAGGATGTAGAGGCATCGATGAAACCCCTTGGACTATGGACCGAGTAGGGGAGTGGACTATTGGGGTTTGATTGTTGTATATATGAAATTTGTGCATCTGATTAGATGATATGATTATGGATATTATTCTAACATGATTGGTTGATGATGCAGGAAGATGATAGCTTGTCGACCAGACTCACATGTGGAGTAGAGGGGTCACGCACGACTACTAGAGACATTGAGGGAGAGGTGTGGACAACATACCTGCCACAACCTACTAGCACTCCCGCCATGACTCGAACTATAGGTTAACGATTACCTAGTTCGATAAGACCCACGATGTCGTGAGGGTCGACTGTCACAGTCACTCATGATGATTCTAAGGGGTGTGCAGTAAGGTGAGGGCCTTATTCCTTAGAGGCCCTTAGTCTCCCACAAGATCACCTGGAGGAGTATTGATTCCAGGGGTTTTTTATGTCTACCAAGTCATTCAAGAGGCCAGTGGCACCCTTGGGGCACGTAGTCTATCCTGAAGGGCATGTCGCCCAAGGGAAACAAAATGAGCCGAGTGACGCCCTTGGAGCACCTAGTGCATCTTGAAGGGAATGTCATGTTGTTAAATAGTAAATGAATGAACCTAGATGGCCTTAGAACGAATAATGTGATGAGAAAGATTTAAAACAATTTACCTAATAAAATGTTGCCCAGCCTAGGAACATAAAGTCTAGGTCTAAGTGATACTTATCATAAATTAATATATTTATATAAAAATAAGAATAAAAATAAATAAATAATAATGATAATCATCATTAATCATGTGACGAGAAGGGGGTAAGCAATATAATTAATTTATAAAAATATTTTGGGGGACAAAATTAAAAAAAGGGAAATAATTGTTTTGCTATATTATGCTAATTAAAAATTTATTAATTAAAAAGGAAAAGGGGAAAAAGGTAATTTTCTGCACATGCCAATTTGAGTTTTAAATGAAAAGGGAAAGAGGGAAATTTAAAAGATTTAGGAAACCAGGAAAAAGAGGGAAACATAAAAAGAAAGGGGAAACACAAGGAAAATCAGAAAGACTAACTTAGTAAGGTATTTAGCATTTAAGAACTTTCTAAATTAAACTCAACTAGTAAATTAATAAGGGGGTAAGTCATTAAAATGTGTAAGGGAATATGGGGACACCCAGGAGTGATTCTAGGAATGCTTTTAGGTGGGTGAGGGAAGTAGGAGTAATTAATTAATTAATGAACTTAATTTGTGGTGCAATGAAGGGGATGGGTGACACATGTACGGGGAGGATTTTAAGGAAATTAAATTATTTAACAATAAATTAAATGGGATTTTGGGAAAGTAAATGACTTAGAAACTCTTCATAAAGGAGGGAGGATAAGGATGATGGATCTCTTCTGTGATGCGTAATGTTACGTTGCATAATTTTAGACTTGACTGACTTAGCTTGTGGGAGTTGGGATACCTAGCTCGGTGAGGAGTGGTAGCTCAGCCTTGCGAGGCGAGCTGGGAGCTAGTTGTTCTCTGGTTTAGGGTGCATGGCCCCTTTATGGTTCGGGGGGATAAGGGGGAAGAAAAGTACCCCTACCGTTGGTTGGGAGGTACTGGTGAGGTCTCATCGGTCGATAAGTTGTAGATGCACGTAGTGCGTGAGATAACAAATCAGAGCAGACGACTTGGGCTATGGTACGCTTACTTGATACTGCATGGTAGATTATTATTATACCTTATGCTTTCAATTATGTATTTTTAATTGGGTAAGGAAATGTTGACTTAGCATTTTAACTGATAACTTAATTTCCCCATAGCCTTAAGATCACTCTTGATTGTTGTGAAGAGTTGAGCCTTTCGCCCTCATCCCTAGTTCGTCAATCCATGCATGAGTAGTCGGCTAGGAACTAAGTCGACGTTCGTCACTTCGGTGAACAACGACCTATAGATTCTAATTCCCTGCTTTTTTGTACGTGGATGATAAGAGAAGGATGTGTTTTCCCTGCAGTTTACCTCTTTTAATCTTTGTGCATTGATCTCCGCCTTTCTTGGGGCTCTGCATGTTTTATCACCTCTGCATCTTAATCGTTCTCGACATATGAAAATTGTGTTTGGTATTCTCTGCCTTTCAAAACCCTCAACCACGATTTTTAACTCTCTGTTTTTATAAATTGCTAGATAAATTTAACTCTGTGTTTTATGCATTGATGAATAATTTAACTCTACATTTTTATGAATTGATGGATAAATTTAACTCTTCTTTTTAGGCATTGATGAATAATTTAACTCTGTGTTTTTATGGATTGATGGATAAATTTAACTCTGCATTTTATATTGATGGATAATTTAGCTCTGCGTTGGATACCTCCCTCACAACATAACTCTGTATTGTTTTATTGATGGCCTTATTCGCTGCATTTTTCCATACCTATGCACCTTAAATTTATGAAGACAATTTTAGTCTATGTTTTCCAATTGATTGACAACCTTCACTTTTGACTCATTTTTTTTTTTTCTGAAATGACCGTAAGGCTGTGCCTTGAGACACAACAAGAATTTTCCTTAAGCGCATGCTCTTGTTACACCTGAACCACTATGAATTTTTCCACTAGATTTCATTGTGATTTGACACTCTTCAAGACTACCAATCGATGCTTGTACCTGGCAATTTTTCCCCCTTTTTGGGATTGCACTTCGTTACTCATTTACCGGTGGTATGCGAGGTTACCTTCCTTAGGATTGCATTTTCTCTTGAAGTACTCATCCCAATTTTTGTCTAGAGGTGGAAACGAATTTATCCCTTCGTTTTCATGTCTTTTACCAGCCTAAACATTTAATTGCTCTGCGTGGGTAAGTTTTTAGTGAGTGCATTTCCATTTAAAAAACAAGTTACCTGAGTTGAAGGCATTGCATTTATTTATCACTTGAGTATGAATGTGTTTTCATTACTTTTTGATGTGTTGGTTGTATGATGCAGGTCAGCTGGGAGGTATTACCTGCATTTAAAATGATAGCTAACTCTTAACTCCGTTTTACATCATTTGACAGTGGATTTATATTAATGACAGATATAAATTTATAACCGACTGTGTTTTAAACTTCATTTTCCTTTGATCTTATATTAATGACAAACCCTTTTATTTGACTAGAAAATAGCATCCTCAGACAACGAGTATAGTCATTGGTGGCTTATAAATTATTGTCAATTAATGATATTGATGTACAACATATGCACTGCGTGTAAGAGGTGTATTGGTGGGCGTAGGTACAGTGTATTGATGTGTTGAGCAACGTTTTTGCATTTTCACTGCATAAGTGTGGGCTGGGAAACAACCTTACTCCTCATCATTAAATTTTCTTTAATGGGTGATTTAATTAGCGATTTACTGCTATGACAACAATTGATTCATTATCCAACGATATTCACTGGGAAGCAATTTGTGCCTTGATTTTATAGCAAGGGCATTATAAGGAAAAGTTAATTTGTTTACTGTCAACTTGTTTTTACCCAACAACTTAATGTGTAATTGGCAGCTAAAAACCTTATTGTTGTTGTTATGGCTATACATTGTGTTGGAAGTTAATTCGTTATTAGCATTGTAATCATAAGTTGTGTACTTGATATCATGAATGTTGTTTATATATTGGTATTGCTAAAATTAGATTGTGTTAATGTTAGATTTGATTTGTAATTAATGTCTAATTTGAAATTTTAGACTTGCAGATTAGATTTGTATTAAGGTTAAATTAGAATTGCAATTTATTAACTAGTAGTAGTTTCGACTTACTAAAATTAGATATGTGATTAATGTTAATTGATATATAGATATTGTCTAAATTGGTAATTTAGACTCGCTAAATTAGAATTGTATATCATGTTAAGTTAGGTTTGTAAATCACTGACTTTTGTAATTTAGACTGGTTAAATTAGATCGGTATTTAGTGCTAAATTAAATTGTAAATATTGACCAATTTAGACTTGATAAATGGTTTGGGTTGTGGACAAAGCCATGTATTGGCTTGCATTTTTTCTTTATTGTTGCCTTCTTGCATCTCGTTGACCTGTTGCTTGCAGTATGGGGTAGTTCTCTTGTCAGTAGCTTGGCTCCTAGCGATTTGGTTCCATCTAGAGTCCATGATTCAGATAGGTTATGTAGCGTGACGATTATCGTCGAGCCTATCACCTGGGGACAACATGATTCTTGACGAGGGGATCATTGCACGCCCTATGGGATAGACGTGATCGATAACTTGGTTGGGGACTGTACTTCCCGTTGTGGGTTTTGATGATCTTGTAAGTTCGTTGATGGCGCTTGGGTTACAACGTCTTCATGTCTTTGGTTGTGCATACCGATATTCTAGTTATCTGGTCGTCGAGCCCATTATGTCGGGATGGGGGTGTTGCCCCTTTAGCTTGTAGGCATTGTCACATTGTTTCGGGCGGGTAGTCGTTTCTATTTGTCCTTGATGTTTTATGCATGTTTCACCCTGTTGGTCTCGCTCCAGTACGTGGAGTCATAGTCATATGCTGCTTTTTCAGTGGGTGTGGTGCCCGCTGTCAGATATGTTGTTTAGCTGTAATCGTTTTTCTCGTCTCGTTTAAAAAAAAAATTGCACCTTTTGCTTCACTTGTAATCGTAACGATGGGGTCATTAAAGTAATTACGAATCCCCACAGAGGGTAAATAACATGTTTTCATACACAGAAAATGAATTGCAATTTACATAAGGATGATATATATATTACATAGCGTAATCACAAATCCCCACAGAGGGTAAGTCACACTTTTTCTTACATAGAGAATGAATTACGAGTTACACAGTGTAGATATATATTTTACACATAACGAAATCACAAATCCCCACAACGGGTAAGTAACACTTTTTCATACATTGAACATGAATTACAATCTACCAGGTGTTAATATATCTTACACAGAGCATAATAATGAATCCCCACCGAGGGTGAATAACGTTTTTGTATACACAGACTATAAGGAACAATTTATACAGTGTTGATGTATTCTACACAGAGCGTAATTATGGATCCCCACAGGGGTAAATGACGTTATTGTACACACATAGCGTAAACTACAATCCCCACATAGTGTTATCATAGTTTACACAGATCTTAGTTACGAATTCCCATAGAGGATTTACATGGGATGAAACCCACAAAACTCCCACAGAGGATTTATTAGACCCAGAATATAAATGGAGGAATTTCCCACAAAGGATTATTGAATATGTGTGTGTGTGTGTGTGTGTGTGTGTGTGTGTGTGTGTGGACCTATGTGTGTGTGTGCAAATGGTAAATATGAAAATCCATACGGAGTTCGACAATAGATAAGTCAGGAAGGAAACAGACCAAGGTTCATCCCTTAAAACATTTTGGGCCATGAAAGAACAGTAACAAGTATGGGAAGAATAACAACAGACACCCAAGGGAGAAGGAAATAGCCTCCAGACCAGAACCTTAAACACAGAGTAAACTCGAGAGTAAAATTATTAAGGTGGTGCAACGATAATACAATGAAAAACCTTAGCAGAGAGAAAAATAGAAGTCTCTTAAACAGAGAGTAACCTCGGGAGCATAAATCTTAAGGTGGCGCAATGATAATGCATGTAAAACCTTAACAAAGAGCGATATGGGGAGTTTGCCCATAGAAATCTCTTACATTACATAAATAGAGTATTCAGTCACAACAAACATAAGAAACATGTTTATCTTACTTACCTTACACATAAGAAGGACCAGAGATGTGTTTCCTCCTCCCATTTTGTCTACTAGAGCTGAGCTCCCAAGTCGCCGACCATGCAAACCAGGGGCAAGGGTTAGCATACATCACAAAGGGAATTTTCGCATTTCAGCATAGAGACAAATTGTTACAAGAGAAAAGGGATAACCAATGGATGGTTGTTACCTCGTGCTTCATTAAAGGAGTAAAGCAATAGATACATGCCAGTACCTCTGCCATGTGAAACCGTCGAGATGGTGAGTTTACATTGGACGCAATGGAAAAATTGTCAAATCTGGAAGGTACAGTTTAGGTCACTCCATTAATGGAATAGCCAGGGGTTAAATGCCTATGGGATCCAGACTGACATCCTCCATTAAAACAAATCCAAACCAATTTATTGTTGATTCGTGTTTCCAGTCAGTTAGGGTTACAAACTTTACGTGTGTAATGATATATGCTCGCTACTCTAAGCTAAGGGCATACATCGTTATGGTCCCCAACACCTTAATCCTTATGATTAACGACAAGTATATCATTGGGGAATACTACTAGAGTTATGTTAATATTGTAGCAATCTGTGTTTTAAATGATAACTATATCATTAGGCTAAAATCTTATGTCGCAATAATACCCATATAACATGTTGTATATTAAACAATATGGAATACTATGGATAGGTTTAGTGTTATATAATAAACGATATATTTATGTTATGTATAGTGCTTAGTGTATAGTATCCATGAGATAGATAATATGGTAAACAACATATGTATAAATATGTTGATATGGATAGAGTTAAGGTTATGGTATCCATAGGCTAGTTTATGTGATATATATATATATATACCTATTTTACATGGATAGTGTCAGTACTATGAAATCCATATAATAGTTTACATAGTATACTATATGAATGTATGTCATTATGGATAAGTGCTAATTGTTATGGATATACTATATGATAGTCTTTAGTCTTTAGTTTATTACGCACTATAATTTTTGGATAGCATGACTTAACACATAAATGATATATGTTCTAAGGGCTATGATATCCCGGGTTGCAATTGTACTAATTACAAGTAAGTATAAGATTCTATATCCAATAGCGACGATAAATCTACTCTTCTTAAAATAAAGGAAATAAAGATGTGTTTTGATCAAATGTTGAAGAGTCAAGGAGTTTTAATGTCCCCTAACAAAAAAACAATTTATTTGAGAAATTTGGGGTACATTACATTAGGAGTCTTCTTTTAGTTGGGATTAGTGGTAGATTGACTCAAGATGCTACTCTATGTGTACCACACATTCTCTCATGTTTTATTTTATTTTTATTTAAAAATACCTTATAATAATTTCATGCATAGATGTGCATCTACCCAACCTATTATTCTTATTCTTTCTTTTCCTAGACTTTATTATGTCCCAACTCCCTTAATCTTATTTAATATTTTATTTAGTCACTTTTTAGACTTAGACATAGACTCTTGTTAGATTTATTAGATTATAATTTAATGATTAATTAAATACTTTGTTCTAAAAAGTTATAAACATTTTTATTATATTTTCTAGGCCATATAGATTTGTATTGACTCAGAATTTGTTTACGCGACGTGCCCTTCAAGAAGTACTTATGTTCTCCAAGGGTTCCACTTGCCTTTGAATAGTTTGTAATTTTGTCTGACACTTGGAGTTAACACTCCACTTGATTGAACTTGTGAGAGACCAAGGGTTGTCTAAAGAATAAGGATTATGTCTTATTGCATGCCCTTTACAATTCTTCATGAGCGACTGTCTCAGTCTTCCCTCATGGCATCATGGACCTCTCAAACTAGGTAATTGTTAACCTACAATTCAGGTCATGAAAAGAGTGCTAGTAGGTTGTGACAGGGACATTGCCACACCTCTCCCTCATCTATTTGGTTTTGGTGTATGGCCCCTTTACTCCTTATGTGAGTCAGATTAGCAAATTTCACCAAGCCTGGATCCACTGATGAGGGAAATGTCAATATTCCATATGCATAATATACATACTAAAATCGTCATATAAATAACATGCATATAAATCAATACTCAAACCAAATATAAGTCCAGTCCCTGACTTAATATGGAGTCCCAGAAAGTCTGTTGATGCCATCGACATCCTCAACCTATCATGTATCCTGCACACTCAGGGGAACTCAACAATAATAC
>ML795683.1:80367-107458 GCA_009831015.1 Picea engelmannii | reverse complement strand
AAGATCAACCTAATAAGAAATGTATAAAGATCTATATGAAAAATCACATGTCTAGTAATAAGGGCTACAAGGATCGGAGCTTAAAGAGCAATAAAAATAAGATTTAGCACTAAACGTTTATTGGGATTCTCCAGCCCAACTGCAATTTTAATGAGAACCAACCCATGGTTGAAGTCCATCTGCCATCGACAACAATCGACAAACTTCAGTCAGCACAACTGGCAGTCTAGACGCCAACGGGTCGAAGCATCTTAGAGAAGTGCTCAAATCATGGTGGTTAATAACGTTCATTGTACCATAGACTCCGTGCGGGTGAGAATAGTTATAAAGTATCCTGCAGGAGTGAGATCATCTATAATCACGAAAATAAAATCTCGGTGGTAAATTCGCTACAGGAAATTCGCTTGGGAAAGGCACATTAAGCAATTCCAAAATCTGTCAAGGAAAAGATCAAGGAGATGGGCGCACTCAGCAAGCCCGGTTTTGTCGATGGAATGAGAAAGGGGAATGGCGCACTCAGCAAACCCATATTCGGTCAATGAAAAGAGAAAAGAAGACGGGTGCACTCAACAAGCCCGATTCTGTCGATGGAATGAGAAAGGAGAATGGGCGTCCTTAGCAGCCCGATTTTTGCCGATGGAAGGGCGCTATCAGCAACCCGATTTGTCAATGGAAGAGCAAGGGAAAACGAAATTGGTTGATGGTAATCCGAATTCCTTTAAAACTCTGATGAGAGGTTCTCCCAAGAAAAAAACGAATTTGATTTATAACAGTGATCAAATTCCTTTAAAATTCAGAGCCTGGAATCTTTCAAGAAAGAAAACGAAGTTGGTTTATACAGAGATCAAATTCCTTTAAAACTCAGAGCATGGGATCTCGTCAAGGAAGAAAAACGAATTGGTTTAAAGACAAACACAACATGTAGCACTCTCAAATAAAAAGGTGTGGAGTAGGTCCGATAATTAGTAGCGATCGTTTATGTTTATATCCCAACTGTATTTCGTGTAACATATAATAATTTTAGCAACGGATAAGATTCCATGGATTGTGAAAGGAAGAAAGCAATTGAGAATTTCTAATAATTAAAATTGGATGGCAGTCCATCTAAAAATTTAATCTAAATTACACAAACATCAAGAAAAACTCTCCCAACTCAAATTTAGAAATCCATTACAAATTATAACAATATTTAAATCCATATACGAATTTTTAACTTAATTACAAATACAATCTTTAACGAGAATACCATAACCGACGATGAAGATGAGCCTGGAGATGATCATCGGCAACTGGCGTTCCTTCTGACCTCCCACTTGCTAATCGACGAGACTTCACCGGTACCTCCCATCCAATGCTAGGGGTACTCTTCTTTCCCGTTATCCCCACGAGCCGCAAAGGGGGCACATACACACACAAACAAAATTCCTCTAGCTCCAAGCTTACCTCGCAAGGTAAAGCCACCACTCTCTCTCTCTCTCTCAAGGTGGGTATTCCAAATCTCACAAATAAAACCAGTCAAAAATTATGTAACATAACTTTACCCATACCTAGTGTGATCCTTTTTCCCTTTCCACCATTTTCTTTATAGGAGTTTCCTTAATGACACATTCCCACTTGCACAAGTAATTTGTTTTTTAATTAAATAATTTAGAATTATTCCCCCCATACACTTGTCACCCTTTCCCTAAGTTACACAAGTAAATTTCTCAATTTATTTTAATTTCAATTTCCCTCACATTCCCTAAAAGTGTTCCTTAAATCACTCCTAGTTATCTATTTATTCCCTTTATTCCCAATTAATGACTAATGCCTTACTAAATCTAAGTTGAGTTAAAATTGGAATCTTCTCTAGTGAGTCTAGTGTTAACTAAACACTAGATTCCTTTCTATCTGTACACATTCTCTCATCTTTGTTTCTTTCTTATTTAAAAAACTCCATTTTAATATTTTTTTACACCTGTGTGCCTTAAATCAAATCTTTGGGATTATTTTATTTTACTTAATTCTTAAATTTATTTACCTCATTTCCCTTTTGATTTATTTAATAATTTAGTTTGTCTTTTCACCTAACTTAGACATAGGCTTAATTTTTGAATAGGCTTAGACTTTCACTTAGGATTTTCAATTAATAATTTCAATCCTTAATTAATTAATTAAATCCAGAAATTTTTAAATATTTTACAAGGTTTGATTATTCGCTCAAGGTTTTCTAGGCCACCTAGATTCATTGACTCATGTTTTATTTTCACAATGTGCCCTTCAAGATGCACTTTGTGCTCCAAGTCTGCCACTCACCCTTAACTGGTTTTGGTAGTTGTCCAACCCTTGGAGTTAGCACTCAATTCGAGTGACCTTGTGAGAAACTAAGGGATTCTAAGGAATAAGGACCCTTTCTTATTGCACGCCCCTTGAAAATATTTGTGAGAGACTCTCTCATTTTCCCCTCACGACATCGTGGATCTCTCGAACTAGGTAATCGTTAACCTACAATTAGATCCACAACAAGAGTGATAATAGGATGTGTTAGGGACTCTGCCACACCTCTCCCTCAATATCTGGTCTATGTGCATGGCCCCTTTACTCCTTATGCGAGTCAGATTAGCAAACAATCGTTAGCCTGCATTCATGAATGAAACACTATCAACGATCGATATAAAAAATCATACTATAATCGATCATACGTCACATATGCATAAATGAAATACTCAAACCAATACAGTCCACTCCCTAACTTAATCTGGATTCCAAGGAGGTCCATTGATGTCGTCACCATCCATAATCTGTCAAGTGTCCTGCACACTCAGAGAAAACTCGTCAATAGCATTTGTCAATACATATATATCAAATAACATTAAATCATAATCCATCAACATCATCATAAGAATACATAAGAAAAATATATAACAATGTACTATAACCGAACCACTTGCACACAAGTGTCCTCAAAGAATAAGTCGATAACATGTGCTCATAAGAGCGGGATGTTACATACACCTCCTCTTGTTTTAAACTTCATCTTGAAGTTGTATAGTATATATATATAATACAATAATAAAAGTAATTGGCAATATCTAGATGTCTAGTCTATCAAACAAGGAAACTGTTGACGTGTGTCATATGCGGCCTACTAGGTAGTCGAGTGTGGACTATAATTCTCCTATTAGACCTTGACCTAACCGAATGTTCGACACAGATTTTGAATGTGATGGTAAAAAATGAAAATTGGCTCCACCCTGACTACACCCTCGTCCGACACCTGCAAGAAAATCATCTCAATCACATGGGTAGGATCATTAACATAATGTCTCAAAACAAATACATGAAAAACATTGTGCATACGTCTCAAAGAATCAGGCAAGGCTAGTCGATAGGCCATGGATCCTTTCTTTTTTACCACTTCGAAAGGTACTACAAACCTAGGAGAGAGTTTAGCATCCTTTCCAAACTTGATCGAACTTTTTTGCGGTTTCACCCGCAAAAAAACTCAGTCGCCAACTTCATAATTGCGGTCAACATGATGTGTATCAGCATAACTTGTATGTCAATATTGCACTTAATATATCCTTTGTCTTATCATTTTCATTTGTTCTTCCATTTCTTGAAGAACTTCTGGTCCTACCAAGATCCTATCCTCAATTCGATCCCATCTCAAAGGCGTCCGACATGGTCACCCGTAAAGAAACTCAAATGGTGCCATCTTAATGGTACTTTCATAGTTGTTGTTGTATGCAAATTCTACTAATGGCCAAAAATCTTTCCAATGCTTCTATAGATCCATCACATACATACGCAACATATATTCCAAAATTTGATTCATTCTTTCTGTCTACCCTTCTGTCTCATGATGATATGTTGTACTAAAGTTCACTTGTGTCCCAAAGGCCTCTTGGAAACTGGTCCAAAAACGTCCTGTAAACACTGATCCTCTATCAGATATGATCTCTTTTGGCACACCATTAATCTCACAATCTCCCGTGATAAAAACTCTATCTATTTTAGGCGCTTGATATGTCATATGCACAAGAATAAAATGTGTACTCTCCATCAGAGTGTCAACTACCATGAAAATTGAGTTGTTCGTCATTGCCATAAGTGGAAATCCAACAATAAAGTCCATCAAAATGACCTCCCATTTCGATTCCAAAATGGCGTGTGGCTGTAGTAATCATACTAGATGTCTATGTTCAACCTTCACTTCCTGGCATTCTAGACATCTTGCCATGTATTTAACTATGTCTGATTTCATTCATTTCCAAAATAATAAGGGCTTAAAGTCTACCTTCATCTTCGTGACTCCTGGATGATCCATTTACACTGCGCTATGAGATTATCTTAAGATCATACTTCTAAATTCATCGTTAGGCGGTACGTAAATCCGGTTATTATACCTCATCAATCCATCGTTGTCCAAATTATAACCTTCAAACCTTTGTACCATCATGGTGTCTTGTCCAATATTTTCCTTAACCTATTTATACCAGTCATCGTCGAACTGTATGGTTAGAATATTTTCTCGAAGATTCATCTAAAGAGGTATCACCAAAAATATGCTTGGTCTCCGACTCAACGCATCTGCCACTCTGTTCAATGTTCCTTTTATGTAAGTAATCTCAAAATCGTATTCTCTACGCAATTCTGACCAATGCCTTTGTCGCGCAGTCAAGTCATTCTGCGTAAATATGCGTTGTAATCCACAGTGATATGTTTTTAGTTTCAATTTTTTTCCAATCAGATAGTGTCTTCACACTCTCAAGGCATACACAATGGCCAATAACTCTAAATCATGTGCTGCATAGTTCTCCTCATGCTTTCTTAATTTCCTTGATATGTAAGAGATCACTCGATCGTATTGCATCAAGACTCCGCCTAAGCCTTCCTTGGATGCGTTTGTGCATACCAATAATTCATTTCCATGTCGGGGACTTTTAGTATCGGATTTGTTGTCAACAACCCCTTGATCCCTTGAAATTCTTTGGCACACTTCTCAATCCATACAAACTTTTTGTTTTTCTTCTTCAATTTCATGATCGAATTTGCTATCTTGGAAAAACCTTCGATGAACCGTTGGTAATATCCTGCTAAACCCATAAAGCTGCGTACTTTTGGTAAGTTTTTCAGCGTAGGAAATTCCATAATATCTTCTACCTTCATTGGATCCACAATGATGCCTTCACTAGATATAGCATGCCCTAAGTAGTGAATCCTTGAGTTGTAAAAAGAGCATTTCAAAAGTTTCTCGTATAATTAGTTTTCACGTAAACATTATAGTGCTAAGTGAAAATGTTTGTCATGTTCTTCCATCATTTGTGAATATATCAATGTCATCAATGAATAGTATTCACGGAACACCCCATTCATCAAACTCATTAATACCCCTGGGGTGTTTGTTAGTCGAAATGGTAAAACCGTTTAAAATCATAGTGTCTTAACCTCATCTTGAACGTCAAATTAGGAATATCTTCCTCTTTAATTCATAACTGATGATACCCTAATCTTAAGTCAATCTTGGAAAACACTGCCATGCCTTTCATTTGATAAAACAATTTGTCTATTATTGGCAACGAATATGGGTTCTTTATCATCGCCTTATTCAATTGACAATAGCCAATATAGATTCACCATGACCCATCCTTCTTTCTTATCAAAATAATAGGCGCACCCCAAGGTGACACACTTGGACGTATAAGTCCCAAGTCCAAAAACTTCTTCACTGGCATTTTCAACTCCTGTAACTCAAGCGTTGACATTCGATAAGGCATTTTTTCTATCAGTTCAGTCCCAAGTTTCAAGTTGATTGAGAACTCCAACTCTCTTTCGGGCAACAAACCAAGTAACTCTTTTGGAAACATGTCAACAAACTCTCATACTACCGAAAGGTCTTCTAATCCTTCCACCTCGCCCATTTCATTTAGAGCTAAGATTGGATATAACTTACATCCTTTGCACATGCTCTTTTGTAGCTGTAGGGAAGAAATGAACCTCGAGGACACTCCCTGGTTTCTTCCTACGATCACTCTTCTATGTCCCTCATAAATGGTCAAACTCAAATGTTTCGTCTTAAAGTTAAGTATCACATCATGTGATTCCAACCAGTCCAATTTGATCATTATGTCATAAGATACTATGATCATGACATATAGATCGACCTTCGTTACAAAATATCCTAATTCAATGCTACATTCTATAACTCTTCCTCCAACCTTTTGTTTAGCAGCGAAATCCATTTCTATGTACCTAAACTTGTCATGTTTGACTTCCTTTACCTTAATTCTTGTCAATGTTGTACTAGAAATAAATCTCTCTATACCATCGGGATCTATCAAAATACTAAAAGTTTGGTCGACGATGGTACCTGACATATCGAGCACAATGGAATGGTGCTTGGCCTGGTGGTTATTCATCGTGGCATGAATCCTGTGGGCCTTCCTCAAATATCCAATTGTAGTGTGTCATGCTGACCTTGTCTCTCTGGCCTTCTCAAGCGGACAATTTCGTTGGTAATGTGGCTTTGCACATCTCTAGAACCCAGTATTCAGTCCAGTACTCCTTGTCCATGAAGTAGATTCTACTGGCATACCCGCCAAATATCCTGGTTTGTTCTGTTGAACAGAACTAAACTGTTTTTTGTTGTGAGCAACGTTGTTGCTACTGTGGTGGTCCTCTATAGGGAGTCCTCTACTGTGGAGTCGGTCTTCGATGTGTCATGAACGTGGGTCCTCTAGATGTGTCTTGATACCCTGGTGTATGTCTAGCTAGTGTCTGATGCTGCTTCACACCTGATGTCATCTATCCATTCGGCCATGCACGAGTCCTACCTTGACCCCGACTGGTCAGTGCTTCCTCAACTATGAAGGCCTTCTAGACCGCATTGTGCAATGACTGAGCCATTAGGATCATCACCTTTGAACAAATGTTGAAGTTAAATCCAAACACAAACTTGTTGACCTTTAGCTTCTCTGTGTTCAGGTGTGGAGCATACCTAAGCAGCTCCATGAATCAAGCCTCATACTCAGGAACCATATGACCACCCCGTCGTAAGGCATTGAAATCATTAAGTTGGCACTCAATGAATTACTCTGGAAAATGCCTCTCCCGCAACCATTCCTCGAACATTTCCCATGACATGCATTTGAAAACCATGTTTATATGGGTTAGGAGTGTCTTCCACCATAGAAGAGTGCTCCCCTTCAGCTAAAAGACCGCCATGTGGACCTTCATGTTGGAGGTATAATCATGAAGTGAAAAGAACATTACAATGTTCTCCAACCATGCCTCGATGGATGAGCCATCCATGGCACCCATGAACTTGGGAAACGAAACCTTCTCAAGTTCTCTATGAATGATACCACTGCTAGTTGGAGCATGTTGTGAACCCTCATTGGGTACATGTGCTCTGGCCTCATCTCTATATAGTCTGTTAATCAAGGCCTCTGACATCCTCTAAAAGGACCTCATCAAACCAACCACATCCCCCACAAAAATTTGTTCCTGTCCAATGAATTGTTCTTCTCCTTGGGGGTTAGACCCCTCTGGTGTGGATTCTACTAGAGGCGACGCACCTCCTCCCCTAGCACCACGTTGTCTACCTCCATGACATCCTCTAACCATGATTTCCTACATGGGAAAATTTCATATTTTGGTTAGAAATAAGTTATTAATCAAGTTTTTAAAATAGTGGAAGGTGTAATGATCCAAAGTTGCGGGTTTGAACCCACTCTGATACCATATGTAATAGCCCCTCTGTTACGACAACGAATAGCGATGTGAAAAAGGTAGATATTATTTTTTGGAATTAGGAAATTAAAATCGACACAACATAATTGATAGAAACACAAGCGACACATCATCAAAATTTACTAATGACACAATCAATGCATTAACATAATTAATAGTGTCACATCATATATTGATCAATGCGTAATAAAATTCATCAAGTTTATCTAAAAGCAACATCATTATCGACCAATCAACGTTTATCAAAAGGAAACTACCCGCCCAATCTATCATCCATGGTTAGGACCTCTAAGAAACATAAGAAACACTGTAACAATCCCGCTCTTCCGTGCACTGAGCGAACTTATTCTTTGAGGAAACTTGCTTGAAAGTGATCTAGATTATTATGCTATTGGCTATTGATTATGATTATGAGGCATTATGTATGTTATTTTGTTGTATTTACTTAGATAGGTGTCATTGACTCAATTCTCCTGAGTGTGTAGGATTTGGACCTCGAGGATGTTGAGGCATCGATGAAACCCTTGGACTCTAGATCGAGTCAGGGAGTGGACTATTGGGGTTTGATTGTTGTATATATGACATGTGTGCATTTGATTAGATGTTATGGTTATGGATTTTATTCTGACATGATTTGTTGATGATGCAGGCTAACGATAGCTTGTTGAACAGACTCACATGTGGAGTAGAGGGGTCATGCACGACTACTAGATACATTGAGGGAGAGTTGTGGATAGAAGCCCTGCCAGGGCCTACTAACACTCTCATCGTGGCTCGAGCTATAGGTTAACGACTACCTAGTTCTAGAATACCCATGATGCCATGAGGGAAGACTGCGACATTCACTCGCGATAATTCTAAGGGGTGCGCAATAAGGCGGGGGCCATACTCCTTAGAGGCCCTTAGTATCCCACAAGATCACCTGACAAAGTATTTCCTCCAAGGGTTTTTTATGTTTACCAAGTCATTCAAGAGGTGAGTGGCACCCTTGGAGCAAGTAGTGCGTCATGAAGGGAACATCGCGCAAGGGAAATAGAATGAGGTGAGTGGCACCCTTGGAGAACCTAGTGTGTCCTGAAGGGAACATCGTGTTGTTAAATAATAAATGAATAAATCTGGATGTTCTTAGAATGAATGATGTGACCAGAAATATTTAAAACAATTTCCCTCATAAAAATGTCGCCCAATGTAGGAAAATAAAATCTAGGTCTAAGTGATACTTGTGGTAAAAAATAAATAAATAATACTAATAATCATCATTAAACATGTGAAGAGAAGTGGGTAAGCAATTCAATTAATTTATAAAAATCAAATTACTTTGGGGGATTAAATTGTTAAAAAAGGAAATAATTGTTTTGTTACATATGCTAATTAAAAATTTATTATTTAAAAAAAAAGGGGGGGAAAAGGTAATTTTTACACTTGCTAATTTGAGTTTTAGATAAAAAGGGAAAGAGGAAAATTTAAAAGAATTAGGAAACTAAGGGAAATAGGGGGAAACATAAAGAGAAAGGGAAACATAAGGAAAAGACATAATGACTAACTTAGCAAGGAATCTTTCCTTTAAAAACTTTCTAAATTGAACTCAACTAGTAAATTAGTAGGGAGGTAAGTCATTAAAATGTGTGAGGGAATATGGGGACAACTAGGAGCGATTCTAGGAATTATTTTAGGTGGGTAAGGGAAATATGAGTAATTAAATAATTAATAAAATCAATTTCTAGTGCAACGAAGGGATGGGTGAAACTTGTATGGGGAGGATTTTTCTGAATTAAATTATTGAACAATAAATTAAATGGGAATTTGGGAAAGAAATGACTTAGAAACTCTATATAAAGGAGGGAGGAGGAGGAGGATGGATCTCTTCCTTCATGCGTAAAATTACGCTGCCGGAGTTTTGACTTGATTGACTTATCTTGTGGGAGTTGGGATACCTAGCTCGGTGAGGAGTGGTAGCTCGGCCTTGCGAGGCGAGCTGGGAGCTAGTTGTTCTTCGGCTAGTATGTGTGGCCCCTTTATAGCTCGAGGGGATAAGTGGGAAGAAGAGTACCCCTAGCATTGGCTGGGAGGTACCGATGAAGTCTCAATGGTCGAAAAGCGGGAGAAACTCAGAGCGCATAGAAAAACGACTCGAAGCGGTCGACTTGGGCTACAGTACGCATGCTTTTATTAATGAATGGTAGATTAATATTGATCGTGTGCATTCATTTCTATACTTTTTATTTGTAAAGAAAGTGTTTGACTTAGCCTATTAATCAAGAACTTAAACTCACCATAGCCTTAATCTTGTTGCTAGGCTTGAATCCCTTGGAAATCGATCCCAGAATGTTGTGACTCTCCTGTTGATTTTATTGATTTTTATGAAGAGTTTGTGCCTTTTCTTCGTCCTCATCCCTATATCATCAGTCCACGCCTGAGCAGTCAGCTAGGAGCTAGATCGATGGTTGTCACTTTGGTGTTAATAGACCTATAGATCCTAATGCCCTGCTTTTCTGTATGTGGAAAGTGAGCGAAGGATGTTTTTCCCAACCATCTACCCCTATTGATTGTTCTAGGTTGATTGATTGTCTTGCACCTTGATGCGATTTATTGCTTGATACTGAAGTTTTACTCTACCTTGGGCCACTCTAGACTATGTTTTATTATTTTATTACTGTGTGATGGTCGAATGCTATTACTCTTACTACTGCATTTTTCCCTTGCATTTCACCTACGTCTTGATGGACAAATTACTTTTATCTTTTTACTCTGAAATTTTATTCCTTACAAACTGACAAATTTTCTCTCTGCAATTTAGTACATCGACTGTAAATTTTTCTTTGCAATTTCATTATGTTTTAAGCCGAATTCACCTTGCATTCTGACCCATCTGGCCAACGATTTTCATATACATTTTAATCTGTTTTAAGGGCGATTTTTTCCCGGTGTTTTCATACATCTAGCATGCATTTATTCTCTACATTATATGTTATAATGATGGTGATTTTACTCAGTGAAAATCGTGTGTTAAAACTCAGTGAACTATTGCTAATGGTAAAACTCATCCTTGTTTTTATTTGATGAACCCAACCAACGTGATGTTAAACTCAATGATTTTTTCCCCTTTAACTAACCTAAATTTTGGGTTAAACCACATCGATTTTACCCTATGATCTGAATTGTAATTTCCACCCTCTTTTCATTAAGCCACGATTTCATTGCCACTGGCACAATTTTCGATCCATGGATTGGCATCATGCACAATTTTTCTTATATACCTACGTTTGCTCACTACGATTTGTTTATACAATCAATTGGGCAGTGGGTCTTCCTCGACTATTACATGTTTGACTACGATTTATGATGGATATCATAGCCATTTATGATTTGCGATTTAGGATGGCTATCAGAGACCTTTATGATTTGTGATTTATGATTTACTGGCATCTCGATTTGGTATTGTGTTTTTTCACTACGGTTTATGGATATTGCGATTTGCTATTACATTCACCATTACATTGTAATAATGTCGTCACATTTTTAATGGACTAATGTGCTCACAGTTACATGGCCATTACAGTCATGTAGTTTTTTTAATAGATAGTGGTGGTGTATTTCCGTGTTAAAATACAACACATTTCTCTTTATGTGATTGTTTGTGTGTTCAACATGGTTTAAGAAACGAGTATTTCCTCCTTGGTTGTGTTTTGGTTGAACCCGAAAGACAGCGAACCAGTGGTTGTTACCCCTGTGTTTTTACATTTACCTGACAACGATAATAAATGGCATTATTGTTTCTAGACAAAGTTCTTCTATTATTAATTAGAATTAATAATTATTGTTGTTGGATAGCGTTTAATAATAACATCAAAACTGCATTGAATGGCTCTGAAATGACATTTAATTATGATAGCGGGGTAGCATTAAATCTCATTGAATAGCATCGAGATGGAAATTATTTATAAGCAGCATAATAGCATCAAATTTTCATTTAATAGTTGGACATGAAATTTAATTTTAAACAGCAAGATAACATTAAAATTGCATGGAATAGCGTCGAAATGAATTTTATTTATAACCGCATAACAACATTAAAATGGCATTAAAATTTGCATTGAAATGGCACTCATTTATAAACAATGAAATAGGATCGAATAGTATCAAATAACATTGAAGTGTCATTAATTATAGACATCGATATCATTAAGGATTAGCACTTTTTAGACAACAATGTCGATTATTCTATAAAGAGTGTGGAGCACCTTTAAAATGTTAAGTAGCTCACTTATTTTAATGGACGGTTTATAATTTTTGATAAGCGTATTTGATTTGGTTAAGTGTCTTTCTTAGTGCACATTATGGTAACATTTATGACCTTAGTATCTTGGTAACAATTCGACCTTCACCCTTAGACATTTATGACCTTCGCTTATCAGTTAATGGATGGGTTGTTGGCGGAGTCGGGTATTATCTTGAGCTTTTCCTTTTGATTGTTATCATCTTTCATCTTGTCGACTTGTTGCTTGGGGTATGTCCGTAGCCTTCTTGTCAGTATTAAAATCCTAGCACGTCGGATTTATCTAGAGTCCTTGGTCCAGTTAGGATATGTAGCGCCAGCGTTATAGTCATGCCTATCACTGGGGGACGAAATGATTCCTCGTGAGGGGATCATTGCACACCCTAAGGAATAGAGGCGAATGATAACTTGGCCAAAGTCTATGCTTTCTGTGTGGGTGTTGTTGATCGTTGTAAGTTTTCTATTGATGCTTGGGTTGAATGCCTTCATGCGTTTGGTTGCGCGCCATCGAGGTTTTAGTTAACTGGTCGTCAAGGCCGCTGTGTCAGGATGTGGATATTTTCCTTAGCTTGTAAGAATCGTCGTGTTGTGTGTCTAGAGGGGATTCATTCCTATATTTGATTTACGCATGTTTCACCCAGTTGATTATTGTGCTAGTGCATTGAGTCATTGTTCTATGTGGCTTGATCTGCAGGCGTGGTGCTCGCCTTCAGATGTCTTGTTCAGCTGTGATCGTAGTTGTCGTCCTATTTAAAACAAATAAAAAAATATTTCTCTTTGCTTCACTTTTAGTCGTAACAGATAGGGGCGTCACATATGGTATGAGAGCGGGTTCAACCCACGACTTGGGAACGCTACGTCTTTCATTGTTATGATATTTGATTATAATGTTTCTAATTAAGTTGACTTGTATTCGTGTAGGTAATCATGGTTAGAGGACGTCGTAGAGGTAGACAATGGAGTGCTAGGGGAGGAAGCATAACGTCTTCAGTAGCATCCATGCCGGAGGGGTCTAACCCCCAAGTAGACGAACAGGTTGTCAGGCAAGATAAGATAAAGGTGGGTGATGTGGTTGGGTTGATGAGGTATTTTCAGCGGATCTCTAAAGCACTAATCAACCATTTGGACAGAGATAGGGCGCTGGCACCCCCTGAGGGTCCACAACGTGCTCCAGTCGGTATTGGTGGCATTCACCATGAACTAGAGAAGGTCAAATTTCCTGATTTCTTTGGTGCCCCGGACAATGCAGCCACCGAGGCATGGTTGGATAATATGGAGATTTTCTTTGCACTTTGCGACTATACCTACAACATGAAGGTCCGCATGGTGGTATTTCAACTAAAGGGGAGCACTCTTCTATGGTGGAAGACACTCCTGCCACAATTGAACGTGGTTGTCGAAGGTGTTTCATGGGAACTATTCAAGGAACAGTTCCGAGAGAGGTACCTATCAGAGTAAGTCATTGAGCATCAACTCCATGAGTTCGAGGCCTTATGACAGAGCGGTCATATGGTGCCCGAGTTTGAGGCCAATTTTATGGAGTTGCTTCAGTATGCTCGGCACCTTAATACAGAGAAACTTAAAGTCAACAGGTTCTTGTTTCTCCTTATCATCAGTATACGTGCAAGGTTTAGGATTCTGATGCCTCATACCTTGCATGATGTCGTCCAGAAGGCCCTCATAATAGAGGAGGATATTTTTAGCGGGGGTCAGAGTAGGACTCTAGCGAGACCAACAGGGCAGGTGTCATCCGGTGCGTAGCAACATCAGATGCCAGCCAAAAATACGCCAGGATATTGTGTCTTCCAGAGAGGATCCACTTTCACTACACCTCAGCGACCAACACCTCAGTAGTGGACTCCTTACCATGGATCACAACATCAACAGTAGTGTCGACCGTAGTAGCAACTGTTTAGGCATGTTCAGCAAAATAGACTAGGATTCCAGGCTGGTGGGCTGTCAGCTTCTACTTTAGGTACCAGGAGTATTGGACCAAAGAAGGGGTGTTGGACATGTGGGGAGTCACACTACCAGCGCAACTACCCAATGTAGAGGACTAGAGCATCTAGATCAGCCAAACCCACTACTATGGGAGTTTTGATCAAGGCCCATTGAATTCATGCAACAGTGAATAATCGCTAAGCAGAGCACCAGTCGACTGTGATCGAGATATCAAGTATCGTTGCTGACCAGACCCTTAGTATTTCAATAGATCCCGGTGCTACCAAGAGTTTCATTTCTGGTGCAGCGCTAAAAAGGATTAAGGTAAAGGCAGTCGAACAGGATGAGTTTAGCTTTGTGGAGATGGCTTCGGGAGCCAAATATAGGGTTGGAGGAAAGGTTGCGGGATGTACCCTTAACCTGGGAGAGTTTTTCACTAGGGCCAACCTGTACGTCATGATATTAGGATCTTATGATGTCGTGATCAATATGGAGTGGTTAGAATTGCATGAGGTGATACTCAACTGTAAGACAAAATGGTTGACCTTGGTTGATGATGAGGGATAGAGACACGTGATTGTAGGTCAGAACCAGGGAGTTTTTCGGAGGTTTATCTCTTCCTTGCAGTTACGGAAGAGATTGCACAAGGGATGTAAGCTTTATGTGATCCTTGCATTAAATGAAAAAGGAGTAGCAGAAGGTCTAAAACACCTTTCAGTGGTGAGAGAGTTTGCAGATGTCTTTCTAGAGGACTTAACTAGGATGTCACCGGAGAGGGAATTGGAGTTTACCATAGACCTAAAAATGGGAACTCAACTAATAGCTAGAACACCTTATCGAATGTCGACCCCATAGTTATAGGTGTTGAGAATGCAACTGAAGGAGTTGTTGGACCTGGGACTTATACGTCCAAGTGTGTCACCATGGGGTGCACCTGTTGTTTTCATACGAAATAAGGATGGGTCATGGAGACTTTGCATTGACTACCGTCAATTGAACAAGGCAACGATCAAGAATCATTATCCGTTGTCAAGGATTGATGATCTGTTTTATCAGATGAAGGATGATACAGTTTTTTCAAAGATCGATTGTGATCAAGGTATCACCAGTTATGGATAAAGGAGGATGACGTCACTAATACCACCTTTAAGATGAGTTTTGGACATTACGATTTTACTGTTTTACCGTTTGGACTGACAAACTCCCCATGGGTATTTATGAGTTTGATGAACAGGGTGTTCTACGAGTACTTAGACAAGTTCATCCAAGTATTGATTGGCGATATTTTTATTTACTCTTGGACGATGGAGGAGCATGACAGGCACTTGCGCTTGGTAATACAGTGTCTACGAGAGCACAAATTGTATGATAAATTGTCCAAATGCTCGTTTTACCAATCAAAGATTCACTACTTAGGGCATGTCATCTCCGACAAAGGTATCGTCATGGATCTAGCAAAGGTCAACGCCATTATGGATTGGCCTGCAACGACAAATGTCTTGGAGGTGTGTAGCTTCATGGGTTTAGCAGGATACTATCCATGGTTTGTCGAGGGATTTTCAAAGATAGAAAATCTGATTACGGAATTACAGAAGAAGAAAAAAAAGTTTGTTTGGACCGAGAAATGCATGGAGGCATTTTGGAGGCTCAAGGAGATATTGACAACAACATCGATACTAAAGGTCTCTGACATGGACACGAACTTCTTGGTGTGAACTCACAGATCCAAGGAAGGCTTAGGCAGAGTCTTGATGCAAGACGGTCAGGTGATTGCTTACATTTCGAGGAAGTTGAGAAGGAATGAGGAGAACTATGCGACGCATGATTTGGAGTTGTTAGCAATTGTTTATGCCTTGAAGGTTTGGAGACACTACCTTGTTGGACGAAAAATTGAACTAAAAATGGACCACTGTGGACTAAAGCACATCTTTATGCAAAGAAAATTGAACGCATTACAATGACGTTGGTCGAAATTTCTTAGCGAGTACGACTTCAAGATTACTTACATAAAAGGAACAGTGAACCGACTGGTAGATGTTTTGAGTCGAAGACCATGCATATTTTTGGTGTTGCCGCTTCAGACGAATCTACATGAAAAAATTATAACTTTACAATGCGATGATGAATGGTACAAAGAGGTCAAGGATTTTATCGGACAAAACACAATGATGGTACCAATATTTGAAGGATTTATGTTTGACGAAGATGAATTATTGAGGTTTAAAAATCATATTTACGTAACACTAAATGAAGAGTTGAAGAGTTTAATCCTAAATGAGGCTCACAGAGCAGTGTACATGGCTCACTAGGGAGTCATGAAGATGAGCGCAGACCTTAAACCCTTATTCTTCTGGAAAGGAATGAAGGCAGGCATAGTCAACTATGTGGCCAAATATCTAGAATGTCAGCTGGTAAAGGTGTTACCCATGATTTTGGTCATCATGATGGTGTACTCAGGCTCTTCATAAGAACTTTCTCCTGAGAAAAGTTACTTTCATCTCTTCGCAGAAAACTCATTTTTGAAGAAGGTTCGCAGGCTACTAATATATTAGGGTGCGAGAATGACCTATTCTCGCAGGCTGCCTTAAAATAGGGTGCAAACTTCTCGCACTATGTTGAATAGCTAGGGTGCGAACTCATCCTAAAGAATGGAAAAATATGAATTCTCGATGTTTCTAGAAGGGAATCTTCTAGAAGAATGGGTTGGCATTCGAATGGTTATCCTTGTACTGGATTCCCTGATATTGTGGGATCATTCTTATCCAAGTAACTATCTCATTCTCTCCTATATATTGAGGGAATTCTCATGGAAAATGTTAAGCAAGATTTATTGGAGAATTGGTGAAAGAATTGTTTGAAGGACTTAACTTGAATAGTAGCTTGAAGACCCTAGCAAGTCTATCAAGAGGTTTTGATCTTCTTCATACAAGGATTGAGCAAGTGTGTGTGTTGGAGCCAAGAGCCATCGAAAGGAAGCTTGCGACATCAAGGAAATCAGGTTTTAATCTTTACTTTAAATTAATATGATACAGTGGTGTGTCCCTTTCCCATAAAGCTATTCTCACTTTATTGTGTAATTCCTTGATCATACACATAAGTTGACGGTTGAATATATTTTTCTATCTTCACTTTGGTTGGTTTCTGTTGTCTTGGTTTTGACCTCACGAGAGTACCGAAGTGAAGTGGGAGCAACAGAGACCCTAGGAAGCGATATTAAGGTATATTACTTGTTCCTTCCCACTAGCTTATTCAATGGTCAAAACTTAGGGAAAGAGTCATGTCCTGTCTTGTTTTGTTCTAGATCCAGGTGGATCTAGGGAGATCTCTTAGTGTCTGCACCTACCGATTATTCCGATAACAAAAGGATAAACATAGAAATCCATAATGATTAATACAACCACACGCTATTCCGGAATTGAAATGGGAGGTTACTTCGATGGATTTCATTGTTGGATTTTCACTGACGACAAGGAGACATGACTCGATTTTTTTGGTAGCTGACACTCTGACAAAGAGTGATCACTTTACTCCTATGTGTATGACATATAAGGCACCTAACATAGCTAGAGTTTTCATCAGTGATATTTTAAGTCTGCATGGCATACCTAAGAGGATTATATCCGATCGATGATCGGTGTTTACTGGACAATTTTGGACTAGTTTCCAAGAGGCCTTGGGGACCCAACTTAACTTTAGTACTGCATATCACCCAGAGACTAAAGGTCAGAATGAATGAATGAACTAGATCTTGGAAGACATGTTTTTCATACACGTGATGGACCAATAGAAGCTTTGGGAAGAATTCTTTTCACCGGTGGAATTTGCATATAATAACAGTTACCAAAGCACCATTAATATGGCATCTTTCAAGTTTCTTTATGAGCGACTGTGTCATACGCCTTTGAGTTGGGATCAACTCGAGGATAGGGTCCTATTGGGACCAAAAGTGATCCAAGAGATGGAAGATCAAATAAAAATGATAAGACAAAGGATCAAAGAAGCACAGGATCGACATAAGAGTTATGTCGATGTGCACCATGTCGACCATAGTTATGAAGTTGGTGATTAAGTCTTATTTTGGGTAGAACTGCATAAGAGTTCAATCAAGTTTTGAAAGGGAGATAAAATCTCTCCTAGGTTCGTGGGACCTTTCGCGATTGTGGAGAGAAAGGGGCCCATGGCCTATCGAATAGCCTTGCCTGATTCTTTGAGGCATATGCACAATGTTTTTCACTTATCTGTTTTAAGACATTATATTAGTGATCCTACACATGTTATTGACATGAGTTCTTTGTAGATATCAGATGAGGGGGCGCTCACGGATGAGATGATCTACATCCTGGATCATCGCATTCAACAACTACAGCATCGAATAGTAAATCAAGTCATGGTCCAGTGGGAAACCTATAGTCCACACTCGACGACCTGGGAGGACACATATGATATGTGCCAACAGTTTCCATTTTTGTTTGATAGATAGCCTTATGACACTATGATACATATTATTGCAGGACCTATATACTATGAAACTTCATGATGAATTTTAGACCAAGAGGGGGTGTATGTAACATCCCACTCTTGGGCGCACTGAGCAAACTTATTCTTTTAGGACACTTGCTTGCAAGTGATCTGGATTATTATACTATTGGTCATTGATTATGATTATGAGGCATTATGGATGTGTTTATATGTTATTTTTTTTTATTGACTTAGACAGGTTCTCTTGACTCGGTTCTCGTGAGTGTGCAGGATTTGGACCTCAAGGATGTTGAGGTGTCGACGAAACCCTTAGACTCTAGATCGAGTCAGGGAGTGGACTATTGGGGTTTTAATGTTGTATATATGACATGTGTGCATCTGATTAGATGTTATGATTATGGATTTTATTCTGACATGATTCATTGATGATGTAGGTTGACGATAGCTTGTTGACCAGACTCACATGTGGAGTATAGGGGTAATGCACGACTACCAAAGATGTTGAAGGAGAGGTGTGGACAGAAGCCCTACCACAGCCTACTAGTACTGTTGTCATGTCTCGAACTGTAGGTTGACGACTACCTAGTTCAAGAAGACCCACGATGTCGTGAGGGAAGACTGTGACAGTCTCTCACGATGATTCTAACGGGCGTGCAATAAGGCAAGGGCCTTATTCCTTAGAGGCTCTTAGTCTCCCACAAGATCACCTGACGGAGTATTGACTCCAGGTTTTTTTTTATGTCTACCAAGTCATTCAAGAGGCAAGTGGAACCCTTAGAACACGTAGTACGTCCTGAAGGGCATGTCACACAAGGGTAACAAAATGAGGCGAGTGACACCCTAGTAGCACCTAGTGTGTCCTGAAGGGCACGCCACATTGTTCAATAATAAATGAATAAATCTAGATGGACTTAGAATGAATGATGTGACCAAAAAGATTTAAAACAATTTCCCTAATAAAAATGTTGCCCAGCCTAGGAAAATAAAATCTAGGTCTAAGTGATACTTGTGGTAAAAAAATAAAAAATAAAAATAAAAAATAAATAATACTTATAATCATCATTAAACATGTGCTGATAAGGGGGTAAGCAATTCAATTAATTTATAAAAATCAAATTACTTTGGGGGATTAAATTGTTAAAAAATGAAATAATTGTTTTGTTACATATGTTAATTAAAAATTTATTAATTAAAAAGAAAAAGGGCAAAAGGGTAATTTATACACTTGCTAATTTGAGTTTTAGATAAAAAGGGAAAGAGGGAAATTTAAAAGAATTAGGAAACTAAGGGAAAAGGGGGGAAACATAAAGAGAAAGGTAAACATAAGGAAAAAGCAGAATGACTAACTTAGCAAGGAATCTTGCCTTTAACAACTTTCTAAATTGAACTCAACTTGTAAATTAGTAAGGAGGTAAGTCATTAAAATGTGTAAGGGAATATGGGGACACCTAGGAGCGATTCTAGGAATGATTTTAGGTGGGTGAAGGAAATAGGAGTAATTAAATAATTAATGAAATTATTTTCTGGTGTAGCGAAGGGGATGGGTGACACATGTACCGGGATAATTTTTCTTAATTAAATTATTGAACAATAAATTAAATGGGAATTTGGAAAATAAATGACTTAAAAACTCTATATAAAGGAGGGGGGAGGAGGAGGAGGAGGATGGATCTCTTCCTTCATGTGTAATGTTACGCTGCAGGATTTTTAACTTGACTGACTTATCTTGTGGGAGTTGGGATACTCAACTCGGTGAGGAGTGGTAGCTCAACCTTGCGAGGAAAGATGGGAGCTAGTTGTTCTCTGATTAGTGTGCATGGCCCCTTTGCATCTCGAGGGGGCTAAGGGGGGAGAAGCGTACCCCTAGCATTGGCTGGGAGGTACCAGTGAAGTCTCAATGGTCGGAAAGTGGGAGAAACATAGAGCACGTGGGACAACGACTCAGAGCGGTTGACTTGGGCTACGGTACACATGCTTTTATCAATGAATGGTAGATTAATAATTATCTTGCGCCTTCATTTATGTACTTTTAATTGTGTAAAGAAAGTGTTTGACTTAGCCTATTAATCTAGAACTTAAACTCACCATAGCCTTAAGCTCACTTCTAGGCTTGAATCCCTTGGCAATCGATCTCGGAATGTTGTGACTTTCCTGTTGATTTTATTGATTTTTATGAAGTGTTTATGCTTGTCTGCGTCCTCATCCCTAGATCATTAGTCCACATCTGAGGAGTCGACTAGGAGCCAAATCGACGGTTGTCACTTTGGTGTTAATAAAACTATAGATCCTAATGCCCTACTTTTATGTGCATGGATGATGATCGAAGGATGTTTTTTCCATTCGTCTACCCCTGTTGATTGTTCCAGGTTGATTGATTGTGTTGTGTCTTCATGCGATTAATTAACTCTACGATTTATTGCTTGATGGAGAATTTTTACTCTTCCTTGGGCCACTCTAGACTGGGTTTTATTCTTTTATTATTGTGTGATGATCGAATGTTATTACTCTTAATACTAGGTTTTTCCCCTGCATTTCACCTACGTCTTGATGGACAAATTACTTTTATCTTTTTACTCTGAAATGTTATTCCTTACAAGCTGGCGAATTTTCACTCTGCAATTTAATACATTGAATGTGAATTTTTCTCTTCAATTTCATTATATTTTAAGGCGAATTCACCTTGCATTCTAACCCATCTGGTCAGCGATTTTCCTATACATTTTAATTTGTTTTAAGGGCGATTTTTTACCAGCATTTTCATACATTTGGAATGTGTTTATTCTTTGCATTATATGTTACAATGATGGTGATTTTACTTAGTGAAAATCATGTGTTAAAACTCAACGAACTATTGTTGATGGTAAAACTCATCCTTGTTTTTATTTGATGAACCTAGCCAACGTGATGTTAAAATCAACGAATTTTTCCCTTTTAACTAACCTCGATTAATAACATGATGTTAATAACATCGAATAGTATCAAATAGCATTGAAGTGGCATTAATTATAGACATCGATCTCATTAAGGATTAGCCCTTTTTAGACAACAATGTCGATTATTCTATAAGCAGCGTGGAGCACCTTTAAAATGTTAAGTAGTTCACTTATTTTAATGAACAATTTATAATTGTTGATAAGCATATTTGATTTGGTTAAGTGCCTTTTTTAGTGCGTATTTTGATAACATTTATGACCTTAGTAGTTTGGTAACAGTTCGACCTTCGCCCTTAGACATCTTTCTTATCAGTTAATGGATGGGTTGTTGGCAGAGTCGAGTGTTATATTGAGCTTTTCCTTTTTATTTTCGTCATCTTGTGTCTTGTCGACCTATTGCTTGGGGTATGGGAGTAGCCTTCTTGTCAGTATTCCTCTCCTAGCGTGTTGGATTTATATAGAGTCCTTGGTCCAGATGGGATATGTAGCGCTAGGGTTATAGTCGTGCCTATCACTGGGGGATGACATGATTCCTAATGAGGGGATCATTGTGTGCCCTAAGGGATAGAGGCAAAGGATAACTTGGCCGAGGTCTGTGCTTTCCATGTGGGTGTTGTTGATCATTGTAAGTTTTCTATTAGCACTTGCGTTGAATGCCTTCATGTGTTTGGTTCCGCGCCATCGAGGTTCTTGTTAACTGGTCGTCGACGCAGCTGTGTAGGGATGTGGATATTGTCCTTAGCTTGTAAGCGTCGTCGTGTTGTGTGTCCATCGGGGATTCATTCCTATATTTTCTTTATGCATGTTTTGCCCAGTTGATTGTTGTGCTAGTGCGTTGAGTCATTTTTTTTGTGGCCTGATCTATGGGTCTGGTGCTCGTTGTCATATGTTTTTTTTAGCTATAATCATAGTTGTCGTCCTGTTTAAAAATAAAAAATAAAAAATCTTTCTCTTTGTTTTGCTTTTAGTCGTAACGGCTAGAGGCATTACAAACACTCAAGTCCAAAATTCATCTGATTGATTTTGAGCACTTAATGTCTCAGGACTGGTGATTGTTATGAGGAACAAGGATATATCCAAATCCCACTAATAAAATCAAGCCAAGAATCATCTAGATCAATCCATCCATATTAATTATCAGTTATACAATTGTGACAAAATTTCTATTACAACATACATCAATTAATGGATGCAATTATCCATCTATGAAGAATTCCATTAAGAGTCCAACTACTATAACATCTATCAATTTAATTGACACAAATTCTACTTATGAAACATTCCAACAATAGTCCAACTACCATTTACATACCTCAATTGAAAATATGCAATTACCACCTATGGAACATTCCAACATAACCGCAATTTAAGACCAGATATATCGAATATATGTATCCATTAATTTTCAAAGCGTAATAGATTAATCTACTATACTCAGTCGAATTTCATGTAAAACTAAGAGAAATCGAGTGAGAGAATAATACATAAAGGTAATAAGAACCACAAGAACATGAGCGCAATTTTAGAATCATATATAAATCTATTTCCAATCATCATTATTAATAGTTAAGGTTAGGTTCATTCAAGGTCATACATTACTTATCAAGTGATCGAACACATGTAATGAGTACAACTCTTATGTAGCTAACTATGTATCTTAATAAAATGATATTATCGTTTTAAGTGATAACTTGAGAGTTCATTACCATTTTACGCAACCATTTGGAAATGGATAAGAAAATCAATGATTAACAAGAAATATGGATTTCAATCAAAATGCATCACCATTCCAAGGATTTAAGAAGACCAATTGTTAAGAAATAAATATAAAATGTCATAGGTTAACCCTTATACTATTACTTAAAGAACTAAATCAGTTATAAAAACCCAAGAGAATAATTCCAAGTGCTATACATATCTATAAAATGGATTTTAAGGAAGCTCAACCTAATAAGCAACGTATAAAGATCTATATGAGAACTCACATGTCTAATAATAAGGTAAGGGCTATAAGGATCAGAGCTTAAAGAGAAATAAAAAAAATATTTAGCACTAAGTTTATTGGGCTTCTCCATCCCAAATCCTATTTTAATGAGAACCAAATTGTGGTTGAATTCCATCTTCCATCGACAGAAACTGACAAGCTCCATTCAATACAAATGGAAGTCTAAACACCAAGGGGTCGAAGAATCTAAGAGAAATGATCAAATCATGGTGAATAAGAACACTCGTCGTACCATAGGCTCTGTGCGGGTGAGAACAGTTATAAAGTATGATGCCGGAGTGAGTTTGGCTATAATCGCATAAATAAATTCTCGGTGTTAAATTCACTACTAGAAATTAACTTGGGAAAGGAGCACAGAGGAACTCCAAATTTTTTCAAGGAAAATATCAAGGAGATGGGCACAAACAACAAGCTCGGTTTTGTCGATGGAATGAGAAAGGGGAATGGCGCACTTAGAAAACCCGTATTCGGTCAATGAAAAGAGAAAATAAGATGGGCGCACTCAGCAAGCTCGATTTTGTCGATGGAATGAGAAAGGAGAATGGGCACCCTCATCATCCCAATTTTTTCCAATGGAAGAGAAGTGGGGAAGGGTGCTATTAGCACCCCGATTTGTCAATGGAAGAGGAAGGGAAAAAAAAATCTGTTAACAGTAATTTGAATTCCTTTAACACTCAGACGAGGGGTTCTCCCAAGAAAGAAAATGAATTTTATTTATAACAATGAACAAATTCCTTTAAAACTCAGAGCCTGGGATCTTGCCAAGGAAGAAAATGAAGCTGGTTTATACAAAGATCTAATTCCTTTAAATCTCATAGCAAGGGATCTCATCAAGGAAGAACACTGAATCGGTTTAAAACAATGATCAATTCCTTTAAAACTCAAAGCATGGGATCTCATCAAGGAAGAAAAACTAATTTGTTTAAAAACAAACGTAATAGGTATCACTCTCAAACAAAACGGTGCGGTGGAGGTCCAATAATTAGTAACAATTGTTTTTGTTTAAATCCCAACTTTATTCCATGTAACATATAAGAATTTCATCAACCTGTAAGATTATGTGGATTGTAAAAGGAAGACAACGATTGAGAATTTCTAATAATCAAAATTGGATGGCATCCCATCTAAAAATTTAATCTAAATTACACAAACTTCAATAAAAACTGGACCAACTCAAATTTAGAAATCCATTACAAATTACAACATTATTTAAATCCATATACAATTTTTTAACTTAATTACAAATAAAATATTTAACAATAATATCGTAATTGACGATGAAGATGATCCTGGAGATGATCCTTGGAAACTTGCGTTCCTTCTGACCTCCCACTTTCTAATCGATGAGACGTCATCGATACCTCCTAGCCAATGTTAGGGGTAATTTTCTTCCCCCTTATCCCCGTGAGCCGCAAAGGGGCCACCCACACATACAATAAAAAATCCTCTAGCTCCCATCTTTCCTCGCAAGGTAAATCTACCAATCTCTCTCAAGCTAGGTATCCCAACTCTCACAAGTAACACAAGTCAAAGAATATGTAGAATAACTTTACCCATAACCAGTGTGATCCTTTTTCCCTTTCCACCATTTTCTTTATAGGATTTTCCTTAATGGCACATTCCCACTTGCACAATTAATTCACTTTTTAATTAAATAATTTAGAATTATTTCCTCCGTACACTTGTCACCCTTTCCCGAAGTTGCACAAGTAAATTTCTCAATTTATTTTAATTAAAGTCAATTTCTCTCACATTTCCTAAAAGTGTTCCCTAAATCACTCATAGTTATCTCTTTATTCCCCTTATTCTCAATTAATGACTGACGCCTTACTAAATCTAAGTTGAGTTAAAATATGAATCTTCTCTAGTGAGACTAGTGTTAACCAGACTCTAGATTATTTTCTATGTGTACACATTCTCTCATCTTTGTTTCTTTCTTATTTAAAAAGCTCCCTTTTAATATTTTCTTACACCTATGTGCCTTAAATCAAATCTTTAAGATTATTTCATTTCACTTAATTCTTAAATTTATTTACATCATTCCCCTATTTAGTTAATAATTTCTTTTTAGTCTTCTCACCTAACTTATACTTAAGCATAATTTTTGAATAGTTTTAGACTTTCACTTGGGATTTTCAATTAATAATTTCAATCCTTAATAAATTAATTAAATCCAACAATGCTTAAATATTTTACAAGTTTTGATTATTCACTCAAGTTTTTCTAGGCCACCTAGATTCATTGACTCGCATTTTATTTCCATGATGTGCCCTTCAAGACGCACTCTGTGCTCTAAGGGTGCAACTTGCCTTTGACTAGTTTTGGTAGTTTTCCAACCCTTGGAGTCAACACTCCATTTGGGCGACCTTGTGAGAGACTAAAGGCTTATAATAAATAAGGACCCTGCCTTGTTGTGCATCCCTTAGAAATATTCATGAGCAATTGTCTCAATTTTCCCTCACGACATCGTGGATCTCTTGAACTAGGTAACCGTTAACCTACAATTTGATCCACAAAGGGACTGCTAATAGGCTGTGTCAGTGACTCTGCCGCACCTCTCCATCAATATTTGGTCTATGTGCATGGCCCCTTTACTCCTTTTGTAAGTCAAATTAGCAAGCAATCGTCAACTTGCATCCATCAACAAAACATTTTCAGTGATCCATATACAAAATCATACTATAATCAATCATATATCACATATGCATAAATGAAATACTTAAACCAATACAGTCCACTCCCTGACTCAATTTGGAGTCCAAGGAGGTTTATCGATGCCATCGACATCCAAATATGTCAAGTGTCCTACACAGTTAGAGAAGAATTGTCAATAGCATATGTCAATACATATATATCAAATAACATTAAATCATAATCCATCAACATCTTCATAAGAATCCATAAGAGAAATATATAACCATGTACTATAACCGGATCACTTGCATGCAAATGTCCTCAAAAAATAATTCGATAACATGTGCTCGCAAGAGTGGGATGTTACATTACTCTAATCAAAATATAGAAGGTTTTTGTTGCTCAATGAACTAGGCAACCTTTGTCTTCAATTATAGTTGAAGGCAATTGTAATATATAAGATAAAACTCTTGTTAATATCTTTTCCTATTAGGGAAAAGAGTCAACCTCCTAGGGTATTCTTGAAATACTAATCAATATCCTCTCTATGTTTTTAAAGAGGTAGTTCTCCTCTTTCTCATTCAAATATTCAATATACTTTCTCAAAACATAGATTCATTCATTCATAACATCAACACTTGTGAGTGTACCAAGTGGGAAAATAACTGAATAGACAATAAACTAATTATAATAAAAATATGCAATAACAAAAAATCTACAAACGTTCCATCACATCGATTATTTTAGGTAATGAGAAAAGAGATTTTGAAGCAAGACTCATAGACATAAAATAAGATTGGTGGCCCAAAAATCTAATATATTTAAATGATTTCATTCATTTAGAATCATATGATGCATAGGAGAAAGGGTAAAATCATGAAGCTGGGTAACACTTTTGCTTGTTTTATGACAAAAAAAACTGCATTTTCACAAGTTCTTCAACTTATGGCATACAAAAGTATTTTTTTTATTTAGAATTTCACTTTACAGTAAAAACAAAACTTGTAAATAATTTTGTTATCTTTCCAATGACTATTTTTTTATTTTTTTTTATCAAGATTTGATATGTCAATTTGACAATTGTTTAAC
>ML795683.1:60829-70949 GCA_009831015.1 Picea engelmannii | reverse complement strand
TGGCTTAGATATCATTTGGTTACCTCAGACACCTATATATATTCAATATTCTCAAGTGTGATTCAAATGAGAGAGCCTTGCCTCTTATTTATACTCTCCAAGTAGCTTCCTTAAAAACATCTTCTAGGTCACTTGGCCCACTTCCCCTTATTTTAGGGTTGGGTCCACTTCTAATTTATCCATTAAATTTATTATTGAAATTATTTATTTTGTATTCACTTTGAATTATAATACACTCATCACTTCACTTTATTATTTAACTTTTAAAATCTCTTAAACCACTTTGATTACTTTGACCTTTGGGGGCTTCTAGATGACATATGAAGGTCCTCCAACTTCGTAAGGCCATAACTCTCAAATCGTGAGGAGTTATGTGATGTTCTACATACCACCAGAAATGGCATGGCATGTACTATCCATATAGAATAGTATTATCTGAAAATATATGATAACTCATACCGTTACCCATCAAACAAAATTGGGTCCATTACCCAAACCTGGGGTCTCCAACTTCTCATGGCCATAACTCTCTAACCGTGAGGAATTATGTGATGTTCCACATACCACCGGAAATGAAATGACAAGAACTATCCATCTAGGATATTTTCCCTGACAAATTCACTTTCCTTCATATTATTATTCCATAATTAAGCATGGGTTCTCTTACTCCACAAAGTGTCTTCCCGTGAGGGCTTTCACCATAAGGGGACCACTTTGGAGTTCATCCATATTTACTTCTTATAGACCATGAAAAAACAATAATGAGTCATATTTACATCCAACAATATTGGGTCCATTACCCAAACCTTTGTGTTACGGGGCTTTCTTCAAGGGTTGACATCAATGACAACCAACCTTAATCAACATTGTTTGCCTATCATAAAACACAATGCTCCTGATACTTAAATGATTAAAGGGAATGCATTCTTCCAAATGGACTGGGATGGGGTTCACGTGGAACAAATAAAATAGTATCGGTAACCTAGAAAAAAAAGGAGAAATGTAGTCAAGGATCATATTTATGAATAAAAACACACTTAATAACATTGAATGATCAAAGACTAATCTGTAAAGAGGGGAAATTCTTCAAGAAAAGTGCCCTCACAAAATAGCAGAGGAATGTCTTTGACATTACGGTCTTCATTTATTTGTACAGGGGCTTCAAAAATTCTCGGAATAACTGATTCTTGGTAGTTTTTCTAGGTTAACTATTTGTTCTAGTGATTTCTCGAGCCATTCTTCAATATATTCCTTCATTAGCGAGATGATGATGTCTTGTTTAACCTTGAGTGAGAATATTTCTTCTTCAATTTCTTCATGATGCCATGTGGTCTTCATTTTTATTTACAAAGGTAAAAATTCATTGTTTAATTTCATCCTTTGTAAATTTAGTGAGGTCGTTGAGATCGCTTTCCCATGAAGCTTTAATCACATCCAACTCCATGTTTAGTTGTTCTTTAGTTATAACCATAAAATATCTTATACGTTGTGGGACTTCAAGGTCTTTAACAATTTCAGGTGCTTTAAAGAACACACTATTTCTTTTGTCAGTCATCTTTGTACATGTGACGATTGAATCACGTAACATTTTTATCCTCGCCAACCAACTTTCTCTTAATTGTTTTATTCTATGGTTTGAAGGAAATTTTTGTTTATTTCTATGATAATAACTGAAACTAGAAACTCGTGCAATAAATCTATTTAAAGTATTTTTATAAAAAGCGTCATCATGTCCCAAGTCCCTTTTCAATTATTTTGTGAAGTTGGCGATCCTTTGTGACTAATTTCTTAGGCTTGAAATGGCTTCCCATGCTTGTGAAATAATATTAATCCACTTATTATTTTCTACAACATATAATCTAACTCTGATTATCAATTTAGCATTATTTCTTACCCATGTTGATGTCTTTGTTGCACTTGGAGGCATTTGATATAGAGAAATAATAGTTAGCGGTTATGCCAACAATGGTTTGGGACTTAATGTGTCCTCAAGTTCATTTATTCTTCTTTTCAATATGATATTTTCTAACTCTTTCTCTGTGATCCGTTAGGATTTTTTATGACTTATGGTTGAGTTTTAATTTTGCATGCGTTAATTAACCATTTGAGAAACTTAGTGAAGGAATGAGGAAAGAAGAGGAATTATGGCAGCCATATACACATTTGCAGATATGAAATGAAATAAAAGACATAAAACCATAACACGTAGATTGATAACGGAGTTCGGCATAACTTTGCCTACGTCTCCGGGCCTTTGTCTCTGTGAGGGAGGCTTCTTTATTTCTGCTCAAAATCTCAAAAGTACATCATTGCAATGCCAAATGGATACAAGACTGATCTGGTCATGTTCTTCCAAATCTCTAGAACCATGCAAAGAAAACGGCACGCAAAACGGACGTCTGGAGCTCCCAGAAATGGTCCGACAACATCTCCTCCTCAAAAGCTTCTCTGCCTCAAAATGGCTTTGGCTTGGTTTCTCCTCAGCATTATTCTTCTCTGAATTCCCCTATATTGCCTCAAACAGGATTGGGTTATATAGCTTGGAAGTTGGTTTCTCACCTCCAACTTCCTCCTAAAATTTAGGCTCCATAAATGCCCAATAACTCCCAAAAATGGAGAAAATACATTAAAAATGGGCTTAATTACAATTAAAACCCAAAAATTGGTTATAAAAACCCACTTTATAACTATAATTGGGCATAATCCCCCTTCGACAGCGTGCAATGCCTTGGCAGGGTCACATGGATTCATATGGCCAAGCGCTAGCCCAAAGGACTAAGCGTTGTCCCCTCTCCATTCGGCGCTAGCTCCCGGTTCTTGGCGCAACCATAGGACCCAATGGCTAACAATTTTATCCTTGCGCGCTATGCGCCCACGTTGTCTTTGAGTGGTTGGTCATATAGACCACGAGTTGAACCATGGGCTGGGGCTAAGCCCCAGCCCCTTTCCGCCCTCCATACAATACTTTGCAATATATTTCATATTGTAGGTTTTATATCATAAGCAATAATTTGGTGTATTGGCAAAAGACCATTTCTTAAGGTGTTGGGCTTGGTGGTGGTCATGGGTTCAAATCCCATGGACCCCAAAAAAAAAATTTGAAACATGCCACTTCAACTAATGACTGGGTGCCACGTGGCTGCCCATGATTTGGCCACGTGGCATCTCCCCATTTGACAGATTAATGCCACTTGTCGGCTATTGACTGGTTCAGTTGCCTGCCACATGTCTGCCTTGTCAAAAAATCTGCCCAATCACCCTCAGCCAGAGAGTGCCACATCATCTCCTGCACAGTCATCATGTTGATGTCATCAGCATTGACTTTTTGACCAGTTGACCTTTGACTTTTTACCTGTTTGGGCTTCCGATCAGAACGCCATAACTTTCGCATACGGATCCTATTTGACGAAGTAAATATACCGATGGAATTAGGAAGACGAGACGGACACAATGGCATTGGTTTCGTTGGATTCTGAGCACTTTCATTTTTGATCATTTTTCAAGCCCTGTTAGGCTTCTAGATCCGTTTTCGGATCACTCTGAGATGGAATGAGAAAGAACATATCTAATAGTTATATACAGTTTTAGGATTCTCAGGGGTCTAGCTCTGGAAACATCAACCTATGAATTCCACTTCTAAGTTACTTTCTTATTTTTCACTTGCATTTTTTCTATCTGCAACTTTTTCTCTTCTTTATTAAATTTTGCATTGTGCAATACCAATGACTTCAGTTCAAAAAAAATTGGCTCTTCTTGAGACCATTACTCTGTAATTCACTGATTTTCATCAATTTGAAGGGATACCCAATCGGGTATAGTAGCACTATCTATTTCCATATCAGCCACATTCCTTGGGATTTTTGAAGTATGTGAATCCTTCTTGCTTAAGCTTATCTTTCTTGTCTGTTGTAACATCCCACTCTGGAGCACTGAGAAAAATTATTATTTGAGGACACTTGCTCGCAAGTGATCTGGACTTTTATGATGTTAGACCATTTATACCTGATTATGATGCGACTGACAGATGACATGATGTGTTACTATTTGATGTAGACAGGTGCTATTGACTCAGTTTTATTGAGTGTGCAGGGTTTTTGACCTTGAGGATGCAGAGGCATCGGTAGAACCCCCTTGGAATTTGGACTAATTCAGGGAGTGTGATTTTGGGTTGATATGTTTACTATGATGTTTCATTTGATTTGATTATTTGATGTTGACCTTTCTGACATGATTGTTGATGATGCAGGCTGACGATATCTTGCCGACCAGACTCACATATGGAGTAAAGGGGCCACACACGATTTGTAGAGAGGTTGAGGGAGAGGGGTGGACAACAGCCCTGCCACCTCCTACTAGCACTCCCGTCGTGGCTCGAAATGTAGGTTAACGATTACCTAGTTCGATAGGACCCACGATGTCGTGAGGGCAGACTGCGACAGTCGCTCACGATGATTCTAAGGGGTGTGCAATAAGGTTGGGGCCTTATTCCTTAGAACCCTTAGTCTCCCACAAGTTCACCTGACGGAGTATTGACTCCAGGGGTTATAGATGTCTACCAATCAGTCTAGTTGGCGAGTGGCACCCTTGGAGCATGTGGTGCGTTCTGAAGGGCACGTCGCACAAAAGAAACTTAGTTGGTGAGTGGCACCCTTGGAGCACGTGGTGCATCCTGAAGGGCACGTCGCACAAAAGAAATTCAAGAGGCGAGTGGCACCCTTGGAGCACGTGGTGCGTCTTGAAGGGCACGTCGCAATAATGTGGAGAAAGGAGTCAGTCTAAATAGCCCTAAGACCTCAACACCTGAATAAATCCTTAAAACAATTCCCCTGACCTGGCGTCGCCAGTTCAGAATTTGAGCCCTATGTCAAAAAAAAAAAAACATAATTCAAGAGTATAAAATAAATATTCATTACCCCTATGATGAGTTGCAACCTCCACCTAGTCCAAGGAGTTCCTCCCTTAATTAAATACATAAAACAATTCCTCCGTTAATTGAACTCATAAAGTAATGTCTTCCTTAGCCGCATACATAAGGCCTTTCCTCATTCCCAGTAATAAGCTTGATAATTCATCTTTTAGTGAAGGTACTGCTACTTCGCCCTAACATAAGAATCAAAACTTAACCATCTCCTAATGACAATGCCAGGATATTCTAGCTCACAGTAGCTCTGCCATGCAAATAACATTAGAAATTTATTCCCTACTAAGCTAGCTCTAACAATACAGGTGTTATTAATAATATTAAACAAACAGAAAAAATAAACCCATTTAAGCTAATGTGAGTCTTCATAAAGTTTGTAGGGTAAAATAAAGAGATTAAATAAATTAATTCAATTAGGGGGTTGTAAATTTGAAAAGAGGAAATTAATTAGTTAACTAAAGGGAGTTTAAAATAATATATATATTATGAATTAAAAATAATAATAATAATAATAATAATAATAATATGAAAAGATGCTTAGGCGCAATCACCTTTGAGTTTTCAAAAAAAGAAACAAAAAGAAATAAATAAATAAATAAAAGGGGGGAAAAAAAACTTAAAGGAAATGGGATTTAGGGTTTTTGGGGAAAACCTAATGGGATTAGGTCAAAAAAAGAGGATAAAAGAAAGAAGAGGGGGGAAACGAAGGGGGGTGCTATGAGGTATTGTTATGTTGTCAAAATTTCAATGGGACCAATTGCTTGTGGGAGTTGGGGATTTCCCAGCTGACTTGAGTGGTAGCTTAGCCTTAAAGGCGAGTTGGGAAGCTAGGTACTGTTTGGATTGTGTGTGGCCCCTTTGCGGCTCGGGGGGCTAAGGGGGAAGGAGAGTACCCCTAGCATTTGGCTGGGAGGTACCGGTGAGTCCTCTACGGTTGGCGAGCGGGAGCAGCACTGAAGGCAGAAGCAACACAGAGCACACGAGTCAATTGCGGCAAGAAAATAAGGCAAAGGTATGCTCCTGAACTTAGTAAAGTAGAATGCTTAGTGATTTACTGCTGAGATTATCATTGTATTGTTGTGAAATGTTGTTTCCTCATCCTTCATACTCCATAAGAAAAAAAAAGGGGTATTTCAGAAGATCTTCGTTTTTATAACAGTGTAGTTGAGGGTTCAGGTAAATTTGTTGTGGGTTTATGTTGTTTCATTTTTATGCAGTGGGCGGGTTTTTTTTTCTCAGTGGGTTTTCGTTGTTAGTACCGTGGGCAACCTTTTTCATTAGGGTTTCGTCTTTATACAGTGGGCGATTTGGTTTTGTTTCAGTGAATTCTCGCTTTTGTACAGAGGGCAAATTTGTTACGGTGGACATTTGTTTAGGGGCGTTTATTTATGGGTTGGGCATTTCCTATGACTGTCATTCAATTTTTTTTTTTACAGTGGGTCCTTTTTACCTTGGGCGTGTTTTTTTTGTGGGTTTTCTTCTTTATATCTTGGGTTTTTTATATATACCATGGGCCAATTTCCAGCGGGCCTTCTCTTTTACCGGGGCGTTGTTTTTATTTCCTACCTATACACTACATGTCTGCGTCTTCTGTTTTTTTTAATTTCTCAAAATGCTGGGCAGTAACCTCCTTGTTGGTGAGATCTTGATATTGAAGTATGATCTTGTAGTTGTTATTATATGAATCGTTTACTTACAGCTAGATTAAAAAGTGGTAGTAAATCTCAGTTTCCTAATTGTTAGTTTTCATATAGTATCTCTTCCATCACTATGTATGCGCACCTTCAGGACAATTGCATGTAGAGTGATTCTTTGTTGGGTATCCTTAATAAATTTATTGAAATTGAAAAGGTAGATTCTTAAAATAATTGAGATTGCCGAAGTCTTCGCATGTAATAAATTTTGTGACTGTAATGACCGTGGCTTCAATCCTCGTGCCCTCTCGTTCTACTTTAACACAATGTATGTTGCATGTATGGGGTGTCAATTGTGTTAAGGTGCATCAAATTAGTTCGTTGTCTTGATGATTGTGCTTTAAGAAAATACTCCATTATCTCCTTCGTTTATTGGTATTCATGTAATAAACATCTATTATCTCCTTCGTTTAGTTCATGTAATAACCATGAAATAAATTTCGAAGCCGTTAAACGAAATTATACTGGTGCCTAATCCCACCCAGCCTTTAATCTCACTGCCTGATATTAATTTAAAGTGTTCTTGCGTTGGGAGTGATGGTTGCCTTATTCACCAGGCGCGTGCAAAGTTGAATCCCTGGGGCGCTGATTCTGCATGCAAGAGACTGAACCTGATCTTTACTTCTTCCTTTCATAACTCTGCGTGTTAATTTACCTTCTGCGGCATTTGCCAGCAGACCGTCGTTGCCCTCACCTGCGCGTTCCCCTTTCCTTTTGAAAAACTCGCCTGAAGAAGATGGTGGCCCACGCGTTCCCTCCTCCCTTACCTTCGCGTTAATGCAGCTCTGACTTGCGCACTGGCCGAGGATCTTGAGAAACCCTAGATTCTAAGTTTTAATTACTGAGCATAAGGAGGATGCGTAAGCAACCATGTTAACCCTGTTTAAATTAATGTTATTATTGTTAAAGCTGTTATTCGAATTGTGGCATTTTTAAGTATTGTCAATTTGGTTAATTGAATGCTGGCATTTTAATTATTGTTAAAGTTGTTATTTGAATAGTGGCATTTTTAAGTATTGTCAATTTGGTTAATTGAATACTGGCATGTTAATTATTGTTAAAGTTGTTATTTGAATAGTGGCATTTTTAAGTATTGTCAATTTGGTTAATTGAATACTGGCATTTTAATTATTGTTAAAGCTGTTATTTGAATAGTGGCATTTTTAAGTATTGTCAATTTGGTTAATGGAATACTGGCATTTTAATTATTGTTAAAGCTTTTATTGGAATAATGGCTTGTTTAATTATTGACAATTTGGTTATTGAGTATTGGCATTTTTAATTATTGTTAAAGAGGTCATCTTGGATAGTGGCATTTTTAATTATTGTTGATTTGGTTATTTTGAATATTGGCATTTTGTAATTCTTGTTAAATTGGTCACTTTGAATATTGGCATTTTAATTATTGCTATTTCTGGTCCCTCCTAAATTCTGTTACTTTTAAATATGATCAATTTAAATAGTGTCATGGTTAAATATTGTCATTTAAATTATGATGTCATGATGTTATTTTAGACATGATGTTATTTATAGATACGATGTGGTTTTTATATATGGACATAGGGTAAGGGTGTGTCATTGGTTGGACTTAAACAACTAGGTGATGATGGGGTATTGATACCAGTATTTAGAATAAGGCATGTTCCAAATTCCATCGTTGTTAATGGTAAAGTTAGAATAATGTGTTGATTAAATTTATGTTAAAGTTATGATAAGGTTATTTTCTACGTTACTTGATTAAAGGAAATATTAAGTAATGGATTTAGGAAAACTTGTAAGTGTTTAGACGATATCCTTGTAGTTTTCTTAGGACATCAGACAACTATATTGCAAGGACCTTATATTATAAATGTAAGGATGCTAGCCTATAGGGCGAGGTAAAATGGCAGATTTTTCAATGACATCCCAATGTTGGGACCCTTACTATTTATCTTCCAATACGCCACTATCTATCATATATTATGTTTATTGGAGTTCAGGTAAATTTTATCCATTATGATACTTACCCCCCCGATAAGAGTTAAAGGTAAAATTGACATGACTTATTTGGAAGGTATTGTAGGTAAATCAATAGTATGGTTTGTGAATTATTAATGCTACAACAGTTATTCTGCATTAGAAATGAGAACTGGAAATTAAATTGATTTTACATTATTTAAGAGCAGAATTGGCCACTCTTCGACTAGTGGACATTTAAGTGAATGATGGGTTGGTACTTAATGCTAATGAAGGTGGAGATAAGGCCTGGTCGTAATAATGGTTGTCGTTGTTGAGTCATTTTGTTCTGCACCTTCCCTAGAGGTTGTGGTCGTGCATTTATTCATTGTTATACTTGGCTGAGTCGTTTGAGTATGGGGTCAGTCGTGTCGAGTGGGAGGTAGACACCCCAAGTAGCCCTAGGAGATTTCTTGTATGTGTGGTTATTTCGCGTAAAGAATCCAGTGCCGTATCAAGAGTCTCAGGCCCTTTAAAGGCAGGGTTTCCACTCTTGCGACACACCTGATGGATATTACTAGTTTCTGCCTGAGTAGTCAGCCAGGAGCCTATCTGACCTTCTCTCTCTCTGGAGCAGAGAACTAAGATTAAATGCCCTGCTTTCCTGTGCATTAATAGTAAGATCTGCTACCATGGATTCTTCCCTCCGTGTTTGTACTGTGCATAACCCAGTATGTCATTAAATGTTCGCATAGTGCGCCTTATGTCATGGGTCATTCATTGCATGCAGCTACTTCTTGTGCATCTTATCCGCTTGTTGTGATTTTCGTGGTTTCATCTTGTTAGTCGTCGGGTGGTGACTTAGAGTCTAGTGATTATGTTTCCCCTCATACACGTGCTCACACACTTTTAAAACAAAAAAAAATTTGCACGTGTTATCAACGTTGTTGTCGTAACTAGGAGGTTGTTACATCTGTTGAGATATTGTATTGTGTTCTTTCAATATTAACAAGGGGTGGGTAATCTTCATCATCTCCTCCAACACATCCTTCATTATTCTCTTCTCTACTTATATTTCATTCTTTCTTCTTTTGTGAAGAGGAGGAAATCCTACGTGTATGGGGGGAAGAAGGAGTTTGAACATTGGTTGCATATTTACCTCCTTGCACTGTTATATTTTTTTGTCGTTGAGTGTTGAAACTAACCTTGGTGACCAAATCATAGTTTCATATATGTTTATCTTTTTTCTTGGGGGTATTTGGGTAATTATCGACAGTTTCTTCAGCAATCCTTGCAAATAGGTTGCGATATCTCATGGATGCCAAGTGTTGCAAAAATGGTCACTTGAGGTCAAAATCTTGGAGAGGTTGTTCTTCCTTCATATTAAATGTGTTTATTATTTCAAAAACTTCTAACAAGTGGGAGGAATTTCTTAGTGTTACATCGGAAACAATAAATGGAAATGTGATAAATTGTCTCTTGTTAGGATATTTAGACACTTAGGAGTTAGTTAAGATCTACTTGGTCTAATATGTCGTTAGGTAAAAGTGTGTTTCTTTAGTATGCATTA
>ML795683.1:36775-55535 GCA_009831015.1 Picea engelmannii | reverse complement strand
CGTTGGCTGGGGCCGTGGATGTTTCCCCGTAGGGGTTTTACCACGTGAAAACATCGGTGTGTTGATCTTTGATCTGGTTATGTGAGTGGTTACTGAAGGTGTTCGTCCTCTGTTGGAATACCTGTGTTGTCGAACATCTCTTTCTCTTTTCATCAAAAAGGATAGACAATGCTTTATACTGTCTATAGACATATGCAACAAAATACCTATTAGAAACCAATATCGAGAGAAGAAAAGGGATTCCCTTATCACTGTATGACATGATGTAGGTATGGTCTTCTTGATGTACACAAATTTCCTTTCCCTTGAATAAATTCTCTCCCTCTTGAGTTATCCTTTTTTATGCTCCTCCAGTCAACATATATTTAAATTCTTTAAGAAATATATATTGAATAAGAAAAAAAAAAAATGTTTCCTTATGATTCCAAAGCACATGTTACCATAATTGTATTGGTTCATTCTCAACATCTAAATTTCCTCTCAAGGGTAATCCTTCAAACACATTACAATAGGTGAATTCCAAGATGAGGCACGCAGTCATGAAGAATCTCTAAGTCTTTAAATAATTGGCTAGGTGAAAGGAAATCCCATTTGAGATTATCTCATCCAAGTCAAACATTGCTTTTTTTTTAAATAAAATTGCAATACATATAAAACTAACCTAGTAATATAAGGATTTTACACAAGGTAAGGAATCCTACACAAGTAAAAAAAAATGACTAAGTATAGATAAAAAACTTCGTGTATAGGAGGAGCATGGTGGAACTTAAAAAAAATGGGAAAGGAAAATGTTCTACATGTGGGTAAACTTAAAAATAAAAGGTTATACATGAAAATGTATCAACAACTCTATATCAAAAAGTGAACTCTTATTTTGAGAATGAGACCCTAATTTTCTCTCAAAGGTAGGTGATTGATGTTGCTACTATTACAAATCACTATAATCAAAGTATATAAGACTTTCTTTCTTAACAACCTAAGAAACCTTTGATTTCAGTTATTCTTGAAGGGCATGGAAGTGTAGTCCTACCTAGTGGGAAGTAATGACATCATGCATCTCTTGAGAACTTGGATATAAATGGAAGTTATGAAAAAGTTGAAGGAACTGCATTCATGAACAAATGGATAGAAATGTACCTACAAAAAATCAAAATTCTACAAATGTAAAAGATTTAGTAGAAATGTCTAAAAGATGTTTAGCATATCAAACTATACATGCTACTAAAATGTCACTAGGAAACCGCTTAAGGACGTTCTTATTGGGTTTTAAGAACCAGTTAATATGTTATAATTGTAGATCACTCAAGGGAAAGAAAACAAATTAAGGAAATAGGGAGATGGTTCTCTAGGAAATGACTTTAAGATGTAGATCAAAGTGACATTATTCTTGGATTTGGGTACTTCATGAACATAAATTATAGTGGAGAGTAAAAAATTAAGGATGGTCTTGAGCACAAAGTGCATGATAAAATTATATCAATTGTTTTGCAAGAGATCCATAATGATTTTATGTCTAAGAACATGGATTTAGTATTTATTGAATCGAGCATGAGTCATAAGGCTTTGGTATGTTTGAATTCGATTGACTCTCATGGTGTACTAAAGGGGTTAATCCAACATCAATTTCTAAGGAAATGAAAATGTGTAGCAAGGAAGCTAAGGATATTGATATGGGTTGGATGAAAACTAATGGTTTCACGTATGGACTTAGAGTGAAGCAGATAAATACATGCTTCATTTATGGTTGAATCATATGAAAATAAATTGGGAAGCAGAGTCAATGAAGTTTAATTCAAACCTAGTATTGATTCTTGTGTACATTATGACTGAGATGGGAAAGTATCTGAGATATTATTCGATTTACTAGAATACAATTGCTTGATGTTTTGTGTAAACCTTAGAAAATAAGATGGAACAAAATAATAAAAACAAATTTGAATACATGTTGTTGATCCTAAAAATGAAAAAACATTAATGAAACATTATGATAGATGGAAGGGTAGTGAATGTAAATTTGTTTGAGTGACATGATCTAGTGGCCATATGCAGTGTGCCATACTAATGTTCCTCTTATGGAAAATATTTTTTCTTTAGTGCGCATGTCATTAAAAATATATGCACATGGTTACAGATGAAATCAAAATTCAAAAAATGGATACTTCTCATGGTGTTTCCAAGTTTTATGTGATATCACCAAAATTACCCCTAGTAAAATGTACATATTTATTATATTTATGTTTATATCTTTCCATTACTTTTTTAATTTTACTTTGTTTTAAAACAACAAACATTAGGAGTTGAATCTTTCTTTGAAATTAAAAAAAAAAAAATGAAAACAAAAATTGGATAAACATATTATAGATATTCAATCCCACTTATATAGTAGGCAATTGAATATTATGAAGAACTATCACATAATAGAACAAATGATGAAAAGGTACATGTTTCCGTAATTAATTCTTAATTCTAAATGAAAATTCTTATTATTTAACTAACTCATACCTAGTGAAACATATACTACCAATTACAACTGACTCCTGGCTCAATGTCAAAGTTTGTTTATTGTGCTCATCAAATGGAATTAAAAATATTTTAAAGTTGTTTCATGAAATTCAAAGAATTGTACAAGATGATGACAAAGTCCATCCCCTAGACGCATTGAGAAACTAAAAATTATTCAAATTTGGGAGGAGATGGAGAATATTGGGGTTGCATGTAATCCCGAGGAACCATACCACCATAACATCCGAGAGTACAATGATCTTAGCTATGGACAATCCGATGCATCAGCATTAGACAAGATCCCCATTCAACATGAGGGAGTTTTAAAGGTTTATAAAATTATGTAAATATATCGAATATTATTTACAGGTCTTGAATAATAATAAATGATGATGTTATGATGGCATAAGAGTGAAATTTTATTTTATGCAATTTGAACATTAACTAATCATATGTGCTAAAATGTCTGGTTTATAGGGTATTAAAGGCCCACTAGATGAAGAAAAGTATAAAAACTTGTTGAGGGCGTGGAAATGAATAATTATACATATTACAACCGCAAAGGTGTAGAGGTGATGATGCATATGCATATGACGAAAGGTACATCATTTTTTTGTTAAATTCATCATATTATGGATTAGAAAATGGTGGAATCATTTCATTTTTGATAAATATTTTGAGCCATTATCATTACAGGATTGGTATCCTTTCCAATGAGTGGATTTGGTTGTGTTTTTTTTTTTCAGGAGATGATATGGTTCATTATATGCATGCCCAAGGGGCACATTCTCTTGATATGAATAGGATTATTCATCCTTATACTCTAGGTTAGTTAAGGAACGAAGTAATGAAGTGTAAGCAGTGTAAGCATAGGGAAATGGAAATTTTGACTAGAAATCAAGGAGGAGAAAGATGACTATCTAAGGAGTATAGAAGTACATTTGAATATGACAGAATGTGTCTCATAAATGATATGAGATAACAAATTTTCAATCTTTTAATGAGGTTAGAAGATACTTTCCAAAATTTTAGACAAAGAAGATTCATGCTTTCAATATTAGAAGTGAGATTCATGTTGAAAATGATAAGGCCAGAAGGCCACTAAATGAAGAAACCACAACAAAGTTGGAATGTTGTTTCCCTAAGATCACTTCTCAAGATCACTTCTCAACTAGTGAAACAAATTTTTTTCAAAGGTAAAATAGTCTAAGAAGGCATTTATTGCACCACTAATAGTAAGTATGTCCTTCTTTTAAATGGTATCTCATTGTATTTCATTTTATAGTATAAGAGGACTCATAGTGTGTGTGTGTTTAACCATCAATATGTTCTCATAGTTTAATAATTATCTTCCAAGATCAATAAGAAAACATGGTGAAGAGGATTATCATGAATCACATCACTTTGGAAGGAACGAGAAAAAAGTTGTTGGAAAAAGAAAGCAACGATGTCGCTTTCCCTCCATTTTGAGTGTTATTCTAATTACATTTATTGCATATCATCATGACTTTGTCAATCTATCTTATTTGAGAAAAGTACAGTTTTTGGTTCACATATGACTTTGTCAATCTTGTTAATTTTAGGAAATGAGTTAGGTCAAAGTGATCAAACACAACAAATTCAAGGGGTAGTTTTTTCTAATACCCCAATGATATTCAATGATATTCAAAATAAAACTTTGGGTGTTTCATCATCAAGAAAAAAGGCAGTGTAGACTGGTCAAACATAATAAATCCAAAGGGAATTTATTGTTGACTACATATGACGAAAATTGAAAATTACAGTGAAAATGATGTTTCATCCTCAAGAAATGAGACAGGGAATATTAGTGAAACACAAGAAGTGCACGGGGTAGTTGTTGGTGATATACTAATGATGGAAACTATGATTCAAAGTAAGATGGGTGAAATTTATCATCAATAAATGGGGTAGGAAAGAGTGGTGAAAAACAAAAAAATTCAAGTGGTAGTTGTTGATATGCAAATGATGAATCGTATAAAAACTAATTTTTTCATAACAAGTAAGAGACTTATTTATATGGATACATATAAATATTGTTATTTTATAAGTTTAGGCTACTTGATATCTTTCTACAAGCCTTTCTCTTGAGAAGAATAAAATTGAGTATATTCTCTCTTTCCCTTCTTAGAAGCCTCTCATTCTTCAAGAGATGCAACATGGACATATTGTGATGTTTTTTTCTCTGAATCTTTGACTTTATTTAGAGGCTTTTTTGAATTGGCATGAAAATATTTTATTTTTCTCTCAACTTATTCTACATTTCCACATTTTTCTTATACTTCACTAAGTGATCTTATTCCTTGTTTTCTAGCTCTTTCTTCTTAACACTTAGCTAATGTTTAACTTATGATAATTGAGTGGTCAAATTCTATACTTCCTTCTCTAGCTTTTGTGCCCTCAACTCTTTCTCATTTGAAGAATGCACAATTGTTATCATCTCAACTTCGATCCTCTATAATTTCACTTATAAATCAACAATTTGGGATTTCAGGTTTCGTATCTATATATCACAACCCAAATGTTGTTCTTTCTGAACCTTTAAGAATTTTATGTTGAGCTCTACAATCTTTTCCTCTTTTCAGCTACCTTCTCCTTTAATGCATCTAATTTATGTGATAAGCTAAAAATATCATCTCCAACATTTATTAGTGAGATCTTTGTTGGAATTACTCTTCTCAAATATCTAAGGACTTCTCCTGAAAAATTAAATATATATTGCATGCAAGACATCCCTTACCTTTTTATCGTTACACTTTTTTTACCTTTATAATTTTCTTTAACATTTACCACTAAAGAAAAGGTTTCCAAATTCTTACCTCTCAACATTTCAACTTGCTTGTCAATGTTTTTTTCTTAATTTATAAATTTTGTATTAAATCTTGCAATCTCCTCTTCACATTTATCTTTCTCATCTTTCAATTTCACTTGATATTCTGATTCTTGAGCAAAATATCTCTTTCGAAACTCATCTTCAAATTTTCAATTAAATACTCTTTCTCTTTCAATTTATTCACTAGTTCAATCTCAAGGCCACATAAAATGTTTAATGGAAGTATATCCAAATCCTATGGTCTATTTTCCAACTCTTTTTCAAGGCTACTAATCTTTTCTCAAGATTTTATAATCTCCTTCTTAAAGCTTGAATCATGTGTTTTAATATCATTCCTAAAGTCATCATGAATTATGTTTGCATGACTAGATAAGTAAAAAATAATAGCAACACGACTTCACGATCTCCATCTACAACGAGAGTGTGTCCTCAAATGTGCTCTTACACAATTTGTTTTTCTATCTCGGGCCATTTTAAAATATCCTATATGGTTTTTAGACTTGCATTTTGAAGAGGTAAAATGGGAATCATCTCCCTTTAAGAAAAACGTTTACGCCTTTTTGTAGCTTCATTTGGGCTAGGTTCGTCTACATTGTTTTGAAATATCTGTCATATATATTACTAGCTTATATTTCTTTAACCGGAGCATTAAAGTGTGTCTCGACTCTCATAGCATAACAAAAAAAATTATTTACAGATCTAGACGTTAGTCTTCTTGCTTAGTCTATGAAAAATCCCATTTCCATGATGTTGTTGGGGCTCTTTTGCATTCTTTTAGGTGTGCAGGTGGCATCTTCCTTTGTGTTTTCTGATCCTATTCTTTCACTAAGTCCATGCTTCTTGTTGTTCCAGTTTTTCTATTGTCTCTTCTATGGGCAATGATTTTCCATGGAGGAAGTCTTCCAAACCAATATGATTCTCTATATTTCATTATAGTGCATGGCTTTGTAATGGTGCATGAGCAATTATGAAACTCACAAGAAAATCTCATGGTGCACAAAGTCTGGCCTATATTGAGCTTGAATCACTCCATTGATACATATTAGTCTAGTGCATATCGCCATTTATCCCTACGTAATCTTTTTTAATGATTTGAAGTGTATCACGTGCTTCTTGCAGCCATTTAACCCCATTCCACCCTTAATTGCAATGATGGCTATCCTTGGTCATAACACCAAATTAAGCTATATAATGTTGTGTAATACAGTGCTACTTTTGTTCTTTGATATAAAGATAAATGAATATAATATAAAACTACAAAGTTTTGCTTACTCTTAGACTTTTCCAGGATTTACTAAAGTAAGGGCCCTGTGTTAATTGCCTCACAAAGGATTAATGGATGGGCTAATACATGAAATAAAAGGGATTAGTGCATAACAAGTTAATACATGAAATAAAAGGGATTAGTGCATAACAAGTTAAGTGCCTCACAACATATTAATGGATGAGAGATGGGATGGTCTATTGACACATAAAATAATAATAAATTGTTTCCACATATGTGTTAAGGAGGGTGTATTTCATAAAAGTTTTGCACCACGCTAATAAAAGTTGCATTTCCTAGTACAACTCACCATAAACCAAAGCCATAAGGAAAGAAGACTATGTATAAGTGTTAAGTTAGGTTAACCATGAACAATATCATCCAATGATATACCATAGCACTAAAGAGCATTTCACATCTGTCAATCAAGACATCAACTGAAAACACCAACTCTTAATCCCAAAGATTCAACTCAATTTTCAATTGTATCTTTTCCCGGCAATTGGAGGTGCTGCCATCGCCATTTAAATTATCAGAAGAGGAATCAAAATACTGAGCACGTTCATACTCGTTTCCACAAAGGTCATACTGATCATGCTCCCATGAACTCCATCTATCCTTCCTTTGAAACTACAATAAACGACAGCTATGATCATACGTGAATTCCTCCATGTACGAAAGAAATGTATTTGTCCAGCCACCGACGTATAAGGAAATACTAAAGAATTACCAAGAGAATCAGATACCATTAGTCCCTTGCATAAACTGTTGAGAACGAGGAATTGGGAAAACTTTACATATAAAACTTTCATTATTTGATAGGCCTTGAAGTTGAAGTTGAGCCATCATTTTTAGATAGGCCTTGAATTTGGGTGTCCTGAGGACAATGAAAAAAATATATGAAAACTCTTTACACTAGTAAATATAGTAGTAAAAAAAAAATTATCTTTTTTAATTACAATGCTATATCACTTAGCATTATTGTCTTTAACTTATGTGAAATCAACAAAACATATATAGCTAGAAATTAAAATCATGAAGAACATAAATGGATGAAAAACAAATATGCAATTTAAACAAGTATTGGACAACTAAAAACTTCATTAATATTGCATAAGATGAATTTCATGTACATACCATAAGCTTACCACAAGCCTAATACAATCCACTAGCTCTATAAAACCCTATCTAGGAAAAACAATGAAAAGCTTAGCTCAAACAAGGAGATCCTACAAGCATGACTTACTCAAGCTAGTCTTCTAAGGAAAGACATCTCATCCTCTTCTTCTTCTTCACCAAAACAATTTCATCTCAAAACACTTATCTCCAAATCAACAAGGGATGAAGCCCTAGGCCTAGACTTCAGTATCTTCTAATAAAATGAAGAAACCCTAAAACTCAGAGAGAGAGAGAGAGAGAGAGAGAGAGAGAGAGAGAGAGAGAGAGATTAGTGGGCTCTGCCTAGTCACATCTCTACATAAGAGTGAATAAGAATGATAAGTACAACATGAGTGAGTGAAGGACTTCCTCTATGTATCTCAGAGGTAAGAAGGTCAACAATACAATGTGGAATAATGCCCTTACAAGCACCCTATAATAATAACATGTAGGCTCCCGAGAAAAATTTAGAGGCTAAAGTTTGACCATGAACTAATTTTCCTTGTTTATTTTTTCCAAAACCAGATTCATCAATTTCTATATTTTTCTAAAATTATTTGCCCAAATTCTATAGGGTAAAAGTATTTTACTACAGATATAGTCAACATTTTATAGAAACCATATAAAATTCTTAGATTTGTAATTTTTTATAAAAATATTACCAAACATTTTATAGTCGACATTTTAAAAATTAGTAAGATTCACCAAAGATTTTATACTTAAAGATAAGTATAGATCATTAAATTTTCCTTTGGTAGGTTCACACAAGTGAAATGCTCCACTCCAACATACCATGTATCATATTTCATTAAGAATATTAATAAGGATGTCAAAAACGATTTTCTTTGTCAAAAATGTTTTTTTATTGGATAGAATTCACCACATGGTTTTGAAAATATTATTTTTTATTGCAAAGAAAGTAGGTGGGTCAACTAAAGGAAAATATTTTTACTAAAAAATTTAAAATTAAGTCAATTTCTAGGCAAAAGTGTGAGTGAACTAGATGCTTATTTTAACCCAAGTAGGTTCAATATGAATTAGCTATCAAGAATTTCTAGTTCAAGAATCTTAATGGTGGGTTAAACATAGGTTAAGTATTTTGAGATTCTAAATTTCATTAAATAAACACCATTTTGGAACATTCTTAAAGCTAAAATCTATAGTAAAAATTATTTTAATATCTACATAGTTATTAAAGGGTGTCATAGTTATGATACTGTCAACATTAGATTTGTGTTGAGGCTTTAAATAAATTATGCATCCAGTAATGCTTCAATTTAGTAGGTAAATTGAAATAAAATCATTTAAATTGTAAAATTTCTCTTAATGGAATTGAACATAGAGTATTTAATGAGAACGTATTTCCAAAATTTCCAAAAATGTTTTGTTCTGTTTTAATTTTTTTATTTGGAAAAGATGTAAACTTTGGTAGTATTATGAAAGCTCACACCAACCATTCTTCCCTCTCTTACTAGTACTCTCTACTCAAACCTTCCGCATAGAATCCATACATTGATGCTAAGTCCATCAAACATAGAAAAATGTTGTAATTGAGTTATTCCATCACATAAAAGTGCATTGAAGTTATGCCATGATAGGTTCCCAAAATTTTTTTATAGTTGAATCATGTCATCACTTTTTTATCAAATTGGGAATGATAGATAAATTGCTAGTACGCATGCCCTCTGTTGTGACATGCACTACAATCCTCCATTTTCTTAGTTTAGTGAGAACATGAGATGAGTGAGAACCTCTCCTCTTAGTTTAGTGAGAACATGAGATAACTATGTGGCACTCTTTGCAAGAGTCACAATTATATTGTTATCACAAAATTTCATTTACCATGTGGCACTCTTTGCAAGAGTCACAAGAGTCCATATCCACCATGTTGCAAAAGGAGGTGTAAAATGCTAGAGTGATGGGAAATTTGCACGCAAACTGACATGGTTGATTATTATGTTGAATGAAAATCCTTAATGTTTGATTTTTGTTGGCATTTCACCTTAGATTTCGTGGGTGGGAGGTGTGGAAATTTCTGCAACATTGACTCTTAATGGAAAGAAAAAAATTCTCATATTAATTAGAAGTTTCCCATATCTAAATCCTATGAATTTCAGCCTTAGACTATTATGAAGTACAAAAAAAAATAGCAATGACAACTTACAATATTTCAATTATTAACAACCCCAAACTTCTAGAAATCCCCCCAAAAAAGACACCACAGTGTTCTGGTAAGTTTTGGCCCTTTATACCAATCTTATTATGAATGGACCATATATGAAAAATCTTATTTACACTAGTAAATATAGTAGTAAAAAAACCCTTATCTTCCTTAATTACAATACTATATCACTTAGCATTATTTCCTTTAACTTATGTCAAATCAACAAAATATATATGGCTAGAAATTAAAACCATGAAGAACATAGATGGATCAAAATAAAATATGCAATTTAAAGAAGTGTTGGAAAGCTAAAAACTTCATTAATATTACATACGATGAATTTCATGTACATATCGTAGCTTTATCACAAGCCTAATACAATCCACTGGATCTCTAAAACCCTATCTAGGGAAAACAATGAAAAGCCTAGCTCAAACAAAGAGATCCTACAAGAATGACCCACTCAAGCTAGTCTTCTAAGGAAAGAAATATCCTCATCTTCTTCTTCTTCTTCACCAAATATAGTTTCATCTCAAAACACTAATCTCCAAATCTACAAGGGATCAAATCCTAACCCTAGACTTCAAAATGCTCCAATAAAATGAAGAAACCCTGCAACTATGAGAGAGAGAGAGAGAGAGAGAGAGAGAGAGAGAGAGAGAGAGAGAGAGCTCCTCCTAGTCACATCTCTAAATAAAAGTGAATAAGAATGATAAGTACAACATGAGTGAGTGAAAGACTCTATTTCCCCCATGTATATGGGAGGTAAGAAGGTCAATAATACAATGTGAGCTAATTCCCTTATAAGCACCCTATAATAATAACATGTAGGATCCATATAAAAATTTAGAGGCTAAAGTTTGGCCATGAACTGATTTTCCTTGTTTTTTTTCCAAAATCTAATTCATCAATTTCTATATTTTTCTAAAACGATTTGCATATTCTATAGGGTAAAAGTATTTTAATACAATATCTATGGTCAAAATCTTATAGAAACCATATAAAATCCTTAGATTTGTAAATTTTTATAAAAATATCCCCAAACATTTTATCGTTGACATTTTAAGAATTAGTAAGATTCATCAAGGTTTTTATACTTAAAGATAAGTATGGATCATTAAATTTCCCTTTGGTAGGTTTACACAAGTGAAGTGCTCCACTCCAACATAACATAAGTTACTTGATTCTACCATGTATCATATTTCATTAAGAATATTAATCAAAGAATGTCAAAAATTGTTTTTCTTTGTCAAAAATCTTTTTTTATTGGCTAGAATTGACCACATAGTTTTGAAAATATTATTTTTTATTGCAAAGAAAGTAGGTGGATGAACCAAAGGAAAATATTTTAACTAGAAAATTGAAAATTAAGACAATTTCTAGGCAAAAGTATGAGTGAACTAAATGCTTATTTTAACCCAATCGATTTCAATATGAATTAGCTATCCAAAATTTCTAGTTTAAGCATATTAATGGTGGGTTAAACATAGGTTAAGTATCTTGACATTCTAAATTTCATTAAATAAACACCATATTGGAATATTCTTCTAAAATTGAAATCTATAATAAAAATTATTTTAATATCTACATAGTTATGAAAGGGTGTCATAGGTATGATACTCTAAAATCTATTGAGCATTCAATAATGCTTGATCATATCACTTTGTTGTAAACTTTGGTAGTATCATGACACCTCACACCAACCATTCTTTCCTCTCTTACTAGTACTGTCTACTCAAACCTCCCTCATAGAATCCATACATTGATGCTAAGTCCATCAAACATAGAAAAATGACATAAAAGTGCATTGAAGGTATGCCATGATACGTTCCCAAACAAATTTGATAGTTGAATAACGTCATCACTTTGTCATCACTTTTTAATCCAATTGAGAATGATACATAAATTGCTAGTACTCATGCCCTCATTATTGTAAGTAATTGGAAAGTATATATCAATTATATGTCAATATGCTTTAAATCAAGTCCTATCTTAATATATTGCAATAAGATTTGATTTTTCTATCATGATTGAAAGCTTAAAAGAAAGAATAACAAGCATGCATGTGGTAATTTTGTTTAAATGAAAGTGTTTCTATGTGTATCCAATTCATAGGATATTCTCACAAATTAATGATTGAAAGGTTAAAAGAAAGAATATGAATATTAACAAGCATGTACGTGATAATATTGTTTAAATGAAAGTGTTTCTATGTGTATCCAATCCATAGAATATTTTCACAAACTAATTGTATATCAATATGCTTTAAATCAAGTTCTATCTTAATATATTGAAATAAGATTTGTTTTTCTATCATGATTAAAAGGTTAAAAGAAAGAATATGAATAGTAACAAATATGTATGTGATAATAATGTTTAAATGAAAGTGTTTCTATTTGTATTTCATCTACAGGATATTCTAACAAACTAGCCATCATAGAAGATTTGAATTTCATGTATATTCTAATGGTATAGAGGTTAGCATGAATTGTTATAGTAGAAAATGATATGCAGTAAAGGGAACTTCTATTTATAGGGACTTTGAGAAACGTTGGTTGTAGTGGTCATTCATTGGAATAAACCATTTTTAGTAAAGCATTTCTTTTTGTTTCCATTTTGGGATAACATTCACTTTAAAGTTTCAATGCAGCTTCAAATTTGTTAGAGTTGGTCAGGTTTTTAAATATTTTGTTCACTTTCTATTTTAAATTGATTGAAAAAGCCAACAAAGAAAAGCAAAGGGACAAGGATGGATCACTGGATTCGTAAGATTACCGGATAGCATTGACCTGAAACCAACTTTACAGAGAAAACCCGATAGTATTGTTTTCATCTGCCTGCCTGTCGCCTAACAAATCGATAGGATGAGATTTACTGCGCAGAGGAACAATGTCGCCTAAATCAAACACCGAAATTTTACGTGATGCTGCATGAGGTATTCACTTCTTTCCATATCGCCTCCATGTCCAATAAAAAGGCAGCAAATTAAAACAAACTGCCGGGTCTCCTTGAGATCATCTGCATGTAGTCAACCGCTTACTGTGTAGATCTTACAAATCTATTTGACTTCCCTATTAACCCTCTAACTGTAAGTCTTACCAATTGAAAAGTGTAGATTAAACATTCTATTTTTTTAACAGTGTTTTAAAGTTTTGAAAATTTCGTTAGAAATTAAAAAATGTTGAAATTATTGACCTTTCCTAAATATAGTTTTTATTTTATTTTAAGGATACTCAATCTATTTCTATTTATATATTTAAAAATACAATTTGAAAAATGAAAAATTGCAATTTTCAATAATTATATATTAAAAAATGTCAAAATTAAATATCTAAAATGATGTAAAAATTCAACTTACATTTAAAAAATTTAAATATATTTTTCATATTAAAATGATGTTATTTAATTGTTCTAAGTTGTAGTCATTTTTAATTTGGGGACACAAATCTGCATAAAATCACAATTTTCTGTTGTTTAAATTGTATTTTTAAATGTAGAAATGAATTTGCCTTGTTGAAAAAACTCAACAACATTCAAATTAAACAGAAAATATGGAATATCTTCACTGTCTAAACATTTAACTTTTTAATTTTTTTTATGAGAATCCAATCAAACAAATCTTGGTGAAATCATCATTTTCTGTTATTTAAATTGCATTTTTGAATACATAAATAGATTCAACACTCTCAAAACCATTTTTGAAGATCCAATTATATAGACTCAATCACTCAAATCTAGAGTTCCAACAATTTTTAACTAGATTTTAGACAAAATTGTTGAAAAAATATACATGTAAAAACACCCAAAAAATACAAGTTATTAATCTGGTTATCATCAAACGATATGATTACCAACATCCTTGGCCACTTACTATAGCAACCCATAAATCGTTGACTTCATATTAGTTTTTCCTTTGACCAGAAATATTTCCATATTATTTATTGTTGGAACCAGGTAACTGAAAACATCGATTTTTATATTAAAAAAAGTACCTCATTTGTCATGATCTGATTGGACAAGGGATTGGAGGTCTTATTATTGGCTTCGCTATTCCCAATGTTAAATATGTTGGCATATTCAAAATATTTGATCGTATATGGTCTTTTTGAATCATATATTTTCTTATGCATTTTTCGAAGGTGGATTAAAGCTAGCATTAATTCGAAACTACAATAAACGACAGCTATGATCCTATGTGAATTCCTTCGTGCACAAAAGAGATCTATTTGTACAGCCACCGATGTATAAGGAAATACAAAAGAATTACCAAGAGAATCGGATACCATTAATCAGAAATTGCCGAGCACGAGGAATTGGGAAAGCTTTACATATAAAAATTTCATTGTTTGAAGTAAAAGAAATTTCAAACAAGATAAATTTAATGGATTATTGTTTCATACAACCACACAACGAATCTCACTCAGTAAAGGTGCGATCGGTGCAGTTGTCTCCAGGGAAGGTATAGGTGTTGTCAGACCAGCGAGCACCTATACATCAGCCAGAATTTCTAGGAGAATTCCAAAACTGTATACATCAGCCTGTGTAGTCAGTCCTGTGCGAGCACGGGCGCGGGCGCGGGCGCTGGCCCTGGCCTTGAAATTGGGTGTCCTGTAGAGTAAGGCCAGAGAAGCAAAGGTGGCGGAAGTTGAGCCATCATTTTCAGATAGGCCTTGAATTTGGATGTCCTGTAGGGTAAGGCCAGAGAAGCAGAGGTGGTTGAAGTTGAGCCATCATTTTCAGATACGCCTTGAAATAGGGTGTCGTGTAGACTAAGGCCAGAGAAGCAGAGGAGGCTGAGGTTGAGCCATCATTTTCAGATAGATTCGGGTCATCGGACACCAGCTACAAAATCAACCGTTGACTTGACTTTGTACATGTGTACTTCGATTATCCGAATCTACAATCGCCCAACCATATGGACATTGGATATATATCAAGGTAATCGTATATATATCGTATATACATTAGCAACAACAGAATAATATTGAATCTACAGTATTGAATGCTGTTTAGCATATTGGTTATTGTTCGGTTTATCTACAATTGAGTTGGGTTGGACAACAGAGTCAAAGTCGGAGCACAGTTTTCAAAACTGTGCAGCATGTTGATTAGTGTTTGCTAATATATAATTGAAGTAGGTTAACTAGCGAGCAATCTTTCCTCTTAAATTTCGTTTTTCAAATAAAAATAGATCTGAATCTCGTCAAATTTTCAGAGATAATCTAAATTTAATATAGATCAAAGTTCCATGTATTTCACAACCTTACCTTCATGGGTTTCATGTAAAATCAACTTGACAACATGGACAGCTGGCAATGTGTGATGCCGCATTGAAGTCAGAGCCCATTGAAAACGTTTTGGATTGGAATTTGGGATTGCTCATGTCTGACTGTACGCCAAGGCATGGGCCACGTCTTCAATGGATCAGATTTATTGTTCATAACTTTCTTGCATTTATCAAGGCATCCGTTAACATGTTTACTTTTTAACATTTATCTAATCACATTAAAAAATTACTGTAAGGATATGTAATTGCCACGTTCCATTTATCAACCTAATGCAACCAAACGTTTCATATTACCACAAACATTTTATATTGGGGGTACGCATTCTCAGTGTATTGAGGACACACGTTCTCAACCGCTACCTTTCAACGATTAACCGCGAATTAGCGGCTGTGCGAGTCGTAATAACATGTACCGAAAACAAACAATCTGAGTTGTCGTCAAATCTGAAGTTTTGCCTTTCCTATTAACCATCTAACTGTAGATCTCACACAATGAAAGTAAAGATTCAGGTTACATAAAGAGTTTAAATATATTTTTCATATTCACACCCCAAGGACAGTGAAAAAAATTCTTAGACTTGAATATTATAATTAAAAAAGCTCTGGAATATACCCGTAGAAATATACCTCTAATTGTGTCGTGAATAAATTTCTGGAATAGTAATGAATGTACATGGATTAGTAGAAAAAAGTTTTAATGATTAATATACCTCGAATAGTGGAGAAAAGTTAATTTAAATCAGGGGAAGCAGTAATCCCTCCACGGTCCACCATAACCAATGCTCCTAACGACACTCTTTTGAAAGATTGGTTGGTCGTCTAAACTCTTACAAGAAAATAGAGATGATAATGTCCATAATATCATCCCTACTTTACTTGAGATGAGTAGGAACCTCTACTCTTAGTTTAGTCAGAACATGAGATGAGTGTGTAAAATGTTGTAAAAGGACGTGTAAAACGCTAGAGTGATGGTAAATTTGCATGCAAACGTACATGGTTGATTATGTTGGATGAAAAGCCTTAATGTGCAATAACATTTATTGACATATCACCTTAGATTTTGTGGGTGGGAGGGGGTGGAAGTTTATAAACTCTATTTTTAATGGAAAGAAAAAAATTCTCCTATTAATTAGAAGTTTCTCATATCTTAATCTTATGAATTTCAGCCCTACGACTATTATGAAATATCGTATAGGTTTTATGTTTTTCGACGTTTCGGACCAAACTAGTGTGGTCCATCATCAGGAAAACAACGCTTTCCTGATAATGGACCACACTAGTTTGGTCCGAAACGTCAAAAAACATAAAACTTATGCGATGGATCCGAAAGTACTCTCTGAACAAAACAATGATCGCAAAAGTCTTCGAACAGAAATATTATGAAATAAAAAACAAAATAGTAATGACAACGGATTATATTTCAATTCTTAATAACCCCAAACTTCTAGGCAACACAAAAGAAAAGAAACCAAAGTTTTGGCCCTTTAGAACAATCTTATTATGAATAAGCCATATATGAAAACTCCTATTTAAACTAGTAAATGTAGTAGTAAAACAACCCTTATCTTCCTTAATTACAATGCTATACTTTAACTTATGTCAAATCAACAAAACATATATAGCTAGAAATTAAAATCATGAAGAACATGGATGGATGAAAATCAAATATGCAATTTGTTTACAAGTATTGCATAAGATGAATTTCATGTATGTTGGATTACTGAGAGGGAGAGCGAGAGTGAATCAATAATGATCAATTATACCACAATGTGCTTCCCTACTATATCATAAACGTTAACGTTCATCAATGCATAATAAAAAATAACAAACACCTCCACACAATGCAAAGTACACCAATATTTACATGGAAACCCAATGCAGGAGAAAACCACAGAATGTTTTTCTTATATGTCAATAATTACATTCAAGGAATCACCAACTTTCAATTCTCCAGCTCCAACTGGAAGGAGGCTCCAACCCCCTAGTTTCTCAGGATCAAGCCTGAAGTAATCTCCAATTTCTGGGGTTCTTTGGCTACAACTAAAAGATGGCTACAACCACCTAATTCTCAGGATTCAACCTAAAGGAAGCTCCAAATCCCTGATTCTCCAACACCGACCGAAAGGAGGCTATAACCCCCTTTCCTTGCCCCGTCATGCTGCCCTAAAATATAAATGTCAAATAACTAATGAAACCACTTCCACACTGTCACTTTGAAATATACCACTGTAAACCTGTACCAATCTATGCCAACAACATGTAACCAACCTGTACCAAAAAACCATAGTCAATCCGTACCAATAACCTGTAATAAACCTATACCAATAACCTGTACCAACAACCTGTACCAATAATCTCATCAATAGATCATATATGATAACATAAATCACATACCCAATATCTCAAGAATATCACTCAAACCATGTGCATCTATGTCTCTCTAGGCATGTACCATACATGTGTATACAATCATAATCATGTGTAATAAACCATCACATGGACTAGACATCAAACCCTTATTGATATGCATCCTCAAACTAAACCAACAACTTCAGGAACACATCACAACCAAAATCCCTCAACCATGTATCAAAGAAATATAAGATATGCCTCAATACTCACAGATTTGTGCTAAATACCTCCAACACATGTACCCGTTGTATGCCTCAATAGATCTGATCTATGCAGTAATTACAAGCAACAACATCTGAAGGGATATGCCCTAACTCTAAAAAACCATATCACATACAAGATGTTCCACTATGTGCAATATCTCACAACAAGCCCTCAACCATACATCAAAAGATATGCCAATATTAACCAAAAATACACCATAAATATACACGGGTAGATCTTACTCAAAAACAAGTGTTAAACCTGCAAGAGGGCCTTCACCAAACTTCTCAAGACAAACCATCAACCATTCACATATATCCAACTCAAGACAAACACATTAACATACCTCTTACGAATCTATTTCTATAGCTGTGATTCTATTGTCACGATTATGTGTTGTGATTCTGTTGTCATGTTTTTGTTATCGCGATTCTACTACAACAGTTCTCTTGTCGCATTTATGTTGTCGTGATTCTACTGCCGCGGTTTTTCTGCCGCGATTTTTTCTGCCGCAAATTTGATACCTCTACAACAACAAAAGATTTGTCGTCGCTTTTCTTTGCTGCCTTAGATTTGCGTAGCTTCAGATGTGACAATAAAAACCTGCAAACAATCTTCACAAATGATATTCAATGAAGTTCAATAGAGACAAATGAGAGAGGCATGTCCTTTCCTTTATACTCTTCATGTCTTCCTCTAGAAGTTTCCTTACAACAACTTTACTCCTTTCTCCATCTTCTAAGGTTAACCCATTAACCCACTTTTGCCCACTTAACCACTTTGACTAGTCAAACTTTGTCCACTTATATTAACCACTTTCCTTAAATAATCAATCCATAATCATTTTTGCAACTACTTAACCAAAACTTACTTAACCCATTTTGACTAATCAAACTTTGTCCACTTAACCATTATTTG
>ML795683.1:15254-36725 GCA_009831015.1 Picea engelmannii | reverse complement strand
AACTTTGTCCACTTATATTAACCACTTTCCTTAAATAATCAATCCATAATCATTTTTGCAACTACTTAACCAAAACTTACTTAACCCATTTTGACTAATCAAACTTTGTCCACTTAACCATTATTTGGTGCAACTAATTTACCATTAATTTATTTCTTTAATGCAACCACTTTGAATCTCCAACTTCTCCATGACTTTCTAGGATATTATAGAATACTTGACTTCCTCTTTGACCTTATAGTGAGTTCTAGAAAATTCTATGAGGGTCCTCTAACTTCTCAAGGTCATATCTCCCAAACCGCGAGGAACTGTGTGACATACCATATATCACCATAAACAACATAATGTGTACTTTCCATCTATCCACAGGTTAATTTCATATAAACTTATCTTCATATATTGATTCCATGATCAAACCTCTCTTACCTTTCTGCTACCAGAATTCACTATTGGAATTCATCAAGTGTATCCATCTCAATTGTTTACATCAACGAACATCAATGACAACTAACATAACCACAATAAAAATCATACATATGATAATCAACTGTTGAAAACTTTCAACCATGTCTCTGGGACTTGTCTAAGGTTTGACATCAATCTCTATTGGTTGACATCAATCTCTAATGGTTGACATCAATGACAATCAACTCTCTAAACCAACTGTCCAACAACCTAAGACAACTTTTTGACAATCTCCCCCTTTGGCATTGATGGCAACACTTATTCATAATAACATCCATACTTATACTCCTCATCAATGTTTCTATGTCTCATCCTTTGACATCAATGGAAAAGGGTATCTCCCTTTGGGGTTGCTCCCCCTTACTGAACTCTCCTTAGGGATACTCCCCATGTCTAAATTCCTTTGATATTTCTGTCTCCCTTTGACAAGGATAAACTCCCCCTTTCAATCTGATATTGTACCTTCTCTAGACAATCATGGTTAAGAAAATAACTCCCCCTATCTTCTCTGCAAGATATCATGTAATCACAATGAACAATATATTATCACTACAATCTACTTCTATTGCGGATGTTACTACTCTACCAGAACATTGATCAACTTCTCAACAATATTGCATCAAGAATACCGTGATCTATTATTCCTATGATGATCCTTGGACCTGTCCATGCATCATACATGCATTAACCTGTACCTCAACCTATTGGATTTATCATCTATTGGTGCTTCCTTGAGTAATCAACTAACATATATATGAAAAATTGAAGATTAAGCATTCAAATAATCATCCAACATTCTCTAAACCAATCTCTAAATCAATATCTGAACCAGTCTATGAATCCATATCTGTCCATACTATCCAAGACTCTGCTACTCAATCGTCCACAGTGTTGACCCATCTATCTCAACTACTACATAGACTTTCCCTGTCTAATATTCATATTACCTGGGAATCTCCAAGTCGAATGGCTCAAAAAATTGCATGCTCTGATGCAATGTAATCTTCTTCTTCATATGTGATCACATGGGTCAAGCTAATGAATAGACTCTCCCTGCTTAATATTCATATTACCTAGGAGTCTCCAAGACAAATGGCTCAAAAAAATACATGCTCTAATGTAGTGTAATATTCTTCTTCATCTGTGAATACATCTTCCTTTTCATAATCTTCCTGAATTTTTTCATCATCCTGAGTTTTGACATCTTCTTCGTCTTGTACTTGAATTACAACACTTTCCTCTTTTTTTTTAAATTCATCATGATCTTGTGCTACTGTAACTCTTGAAAGTACAATTCCTTGGACCTTCTCTTCACTTACCTACTCCTCTTTTTTTTCACTTCTTCTCCAAACCTTCTTGTGTCTCTTGTCAATATTTTCTTTCATGGGAGGCCTTATAATGCTTTTGCAATTTCGAGCTATGTGTCCATAGTTGTGGCATTTGTAACATTCAATATTTTGGGGGGGAACATAGGAATTTCTTGCCTGATTATTTCTTTCATAAGCCCTACAATATGTAACCTTATGTCCAAAGTTACATTTATAAATAAACTTACATACCTGGTTGTGAATGATTTTCCTTGTGGTGAAGTTCTTCTGTAATTATTCCTTGGCTTATCAAGAGCTTCACTTTGATTGTTTCTTTAACAATGATTGAAGATTCCTTACTGCTTGAATGTAGAGTGTCTTCTGTATTCATTTCTTTTTGATTCATGTTGACCATTATTCCTTCCTTTGAGAACTTCTGCATAATTATTTTGTTTTGTTGCTTTCATCATGGAGCTTGAACCTTTCTCAGTCTACATTTGATTGTATCATAGTTCGGACATGTCATAGTATGGCCTTTGATTGTTGATGTTCTTATCCAATGTCTTGGTGTTATCTTGCTGCATATCCTTCTTCTGAAGATCTTTTCTTAGAGCGACTTCTTCTACTTCTAACCTTTCAATCATCTCCTCCTTCTCTGCTAGTTGACTTCTGAGTATTTCTTCAATCCTTCAGTCCTCTCCGACCTGGACTTTCAATTTTGTAATTTTCTACTTCACTTCCTCTGAGTTGAGATTCTGACTTTTGTTTAGTTCTTTCTTTAGTAACATTTTTTTTCTTTCTTTCTTTCCTTAGTTATTCTAAGGAACTAATTAATTATGCTCTAAGATCGACTTCGCTTTCTTATTATGAACTATCATAATTTCTTGTTTGATTTTTCTTAGCCATAAATACTGTATTTTTTGAATCACTATCGGTTTCACCATATTCACTAGATGAGAAATTGTCTTTTCTTCAATATAGATTTTTCTTGAATTCTTTATTTTTTTTTTCCAGTTTCCCTTTTGATATATCTTTTCTTTCTTGGGCTCTTCCTCTTCATCACTATCTGAATTGCTAGCAGATGGACACTTATTTGCAAAATGACCAATTTTACCACAATTAAAACATTTCAACGGAATCTTACCTTTATATTTACTTGTTCCCTTTTGCATCTTTCTTATGAAGTTTACCATTTCTTCATCTTCTTCTGAATCATCGTTGCAACTACATTCTGACTTTGGATTTTTCTTTCTTGTTTTCTTTGTCTTCTTGGATGCTTTAAATGTTGCTTCCTTTGTAACTGGGTTCTCTTGTTTTGTTCTCATTTCATAAGCAATGAATATTCCATGTAGCTCATACATGCTTATCGAATCCAGATTTGTTCTTTCTTCTAGTGCTTCGATATTAGGATCAAATCTCATTGCAATAGATCTTAGTAATTTTTGAACAATTATAGATTCATCAAATTCTTATCCCAATCCTATAATTGCATTCACTATTTCATCAACTCGTAAAAATTAAGCTGCAATATTTTCATATTCCTTCATATTTAGCTGCTCAAATTGACCTCTGTAAGTTTGAAGCTTTGCTTCCTTGATTTTGGCATCTCCTTCATACAAATTTTGAAGTTTTTCCCAAATCTCCTTTGCGGAGTTGCAATGCATAACTTTGACATATACTGAATCAAACAGACCATTCAGAATGACATTTGTGGCTTTCGGATTATTTTCTTAAAGTTGCTTTCCAACTTTATATGTTGGAGGAATGGTTGGTGCTTTGTATCCAACTACCTCTAATCACCAAACATCAAATCCTTGTTCTTCTACATATGTTTTCATCCTTCTCCTCAAGAATGCATAGTTATGTCCATCAAACTGTGGTATTCCATTTTTAAACATATTGTTTCTCTCCATGATCTTCCTTCCAGTGGTTAATGTGATTCCTGAAGGAACTTGCTCTGATACCAATTATTGGATTACTGAGGGGGGGGGGGTGTGGTGAATTAGTAATGAGAAATTATACCACTTATTAATCCTTTAAACCACAATGTTTATTCCTTTAACTTATTCAATCATATTCATATGTTCATCATCAATATATTATTGTATCATAAACATTAACATTCATTAGTGCATAATAAAAAACAACAAACACATCCACACAATGCTTCTCAAGCTTCAACTTGAAGGAAGATCCAACTCCCTAGGTTCTCAGGGTATAACCGGAAGGTGGCTACAACCACCTAGTTCCCAGGTTTCAAACTGAAGGAAGCTCCAACTCCCTGATTCTCCAGTACCAACAAGAAGGCGGCTAAAAACCCCTTTCCTTTCCCTGTCCTATTTCCCTAAACTATAAATGTCAAATAAATGATGAAACCACTGCCACACTGTCACTGTGAAATATACCACTGTAAACCTGTACCAATCTGTGCCAACAACCTATAACCAATTTGTAGCAATAACCTATAATCAACATGTACCAACATATACCGACCACCTGCACCAATAATATCCTCAATAGATCAAATCTGATATCATAGATCGCATACCCAATATCTCAAGAATATCACTCAAACCATGTGCATCTATGTCTCTCTAGTCATGTGCCATGCATGTGCATACAATCATAATCATGTGTAATAAACCCTCACATGGACTAGACATCAAAACCTTACTTATATGCAACCTCAAAGTAAACCAACAACTTCAACAACACATCACAACCAGAATCCCTCAACCATATATCAAAGAAATACAAGATCTGCCTCAATACTCAAGGATTTGTTCTAACATCCCGTTCTACTGAGCACACTTGTAATGACTTATTATTTGAGGACACTTGTGTTCAAGTGATCCGGTTATGGTACATTTTGATTTCATTTTGATTATGGATTATATATGATGATGACGATGTATTGTGACTTATTTTTATTTGATGTATCTGTATTGGGAGATGCTATTGACAAGTTTTCCTAAGTGTGTAGGACACATGATAGGATATGGATGTTGATAGCATCAATGAACTTCTTTGGACTTTAGATTGAGTCAGGGATTGGATTGTATTTGTTTGAGTATTTCATTTTACATACATGTGACATATTATTGATTACAATACGATTTATGTATATGTATTATTGACAGTGTTTTTGTCAGTGGATGCATGCTTGACGATGCTTGCTAATTTGACTCACATAAATAGTAAAAGGGCCATGCACATAAACCAAACATTCTAGGGAGAGGTGTGGAAGCGCTCTTGTCACAACCTACTAGCACTTCCGTCGTTATATGAATTGTAGGTTAATGATTACTTAATTCAATAGGTCCACGATGTCGTGAGGGCATACTAAGACAATCGTTCACGAAGATTTATAAGGGGCACACAATAAGCTAGATTCCTTATTCCTTAGAATCCCTTAGTCTCTCACAAGGTCAATCAAGTGGAGTGTTGACTCCAAGGGTCAAAAAAACTTCCAAAAACATTCAAAGATGAGTGGTGCTCTTGGAGCACGGGGATGCGTCTTGAAGGGCACATCGTGTAATTAAAATTCGATTCAATAAATCTATGTGGCCTAGAAAACATTGAAATGATTAGACCATCTTAGAATAAATAATTAATTAAACAATAAATTATGAAATGTAAAGCCTGACAAAAGCCTAAGCCTAAGTCTAAGTCTGAATTTAAATAAAATACTAAATGAATTATGACATAAGTTAAAATATTTGAGAATATAATCAAACTCTAGGAAAAAGGGGAATAAAATTTAAAGGTCTGATAAAATGCACATGTGTGCATGAAATTTATAAAATGGATTTTAAAATAGAAGAGTTAATAATATGAGAGAATAGGAGTACACATGGAATATAATCTTGAGTCAACCTACCACTAGTCTAAGTAGAAGAAGATTCATAATCCTACTCTAACTAAGATCTAGTTAGGAGACACTCATTAAATGAAAATTTGGGGAACAAAGGGATAACTAAGAGAAAAAATAGAAACACATTGGGGAATGTGAGGGAAATTGAATTTTTAAATAAAATAAAAAATAGTAATTATTTGTGCAACTTGGGGAAAGTGTAACAAGTGTGTGGGTGAATAATCCTAATTAAATTAATTAAAATTATAATTAATTGTGCATGAGGACATGTGTCATTGGGGAATTTTCTATAAAACAAATGTGGTAGAAGGGAAAATGAGGTCACTTATTCTTGGTAATATTATGCTACCAAATGTTTGTGGACTGTGTTTTACTTGTGAGAGTTGGGATACCAAGCTTGTGGAAAGAGTGGAATTTCTTCCTTGTGAGGCAAGGCTTGGAGCTATTGGTTGTCGGTTTATGGTGTGTGTCCCCTTTGCGGCTGGGGGATAAGGGGGAAGAAGAGTACCCCTAGTGTCAGCTGGGAGGTACCGATGAAGTTTTGTTGATTAGCAAGTGGAAGTACAAAAGGAGCGCAAGTCTTTGAAGGACATATTCAAATCTTAGTCTTCATTGGTTGAATTATTTTATTATGAACTTGTATATCATAAAATAGTAAATTTGTATTTTAGAACTTATGGAATAATAGTTGTTGCAAAGTCATATTGTATCTCTGGATCAAAACAAAAATTTATAACTTCATCGAAGAGTCGATGTGTTATTTAGCAATTGAAACAAGCATCAAAGAGTCAATGTGTTATTTAACAAGCATCATAAATGGTCACACGTGATCAACTCATCACGATCAATTGGAATTATCATAACATAAGATAACATAAAGATAACATAACAATAACATAACGATGACATAAAGATGACATAAAGATACTACCCGCCCAAGCTACCCTCCAAGGTTAGGACCTCCAAGACACATAAGAAATGCTCAAGCCCAAGATTCATCCGATTGATTTTGACCATTTAAGGTCTTATGGCTGGTGACTATTCTGAGGAACAAGGAGGTGTCTACATCCCACTGACACAATCAAGTCCAAAACCAACTAGCTAAATCAACAACATCTACGATAATCAATTTTATCAATCAATCAATCCTAATCATCAATTAAACATGGTGCACGAGTAATTCATCACATAACTCATCATATACCAGCATTAATTCAAGGCACAAGATTAAGAAATTTCACAACCGATCATACATCAACGTTTAATTTCAAGACGCAGGGTTAACTAATCACTAAATAATTTGTTTTCACGTCAAAATTATTGCAAGACGCATTAAAACCAATTACTTAATCATTTACACATCAACAATAACTGATGCAAGAGTAAATAAACTTTAAACAATCATACATCAACATAATAAATGGTGCAAGAGTATTCTCACCCTTATTTTCATGGCGCAACGATGTCTAACTACTTAACTAGGCATGCATCAATATTAAATTCATGGCGCAAGTAAACTAATAACTTAATCATTCATCAATCATTAATTATTCATTGTGCAAGAGTAAACTATCGATTTATTTCATGGCGCAACAAATCTATCTGCTCAATCAATCATGCATCAATTTAATGGAAACAAGAGTAAATTACTACACATCTCGTCATACATCAACGTTATTCATGGTGTCTGAATGGTCTAATTTCTTAAGTGGTCACACCTAAACATTAATCTAGGCGTGCAAGTAAATTTAATTACTTAATTTATCACGCTCCAACATTAGTCAAGCACCAAGAGAAATCTATAGTTTTGTTCCTTGAATTTATTCAAGAGGAACTAAGATTTTTTTTTTAAACGACAGGTGAGACAAAATAAAAATATTGGGCCTATATTTCAGATATCAACATTTAAATATACATTTAATAAAACATAAAAACATATAATAAAACTATATATATCATATATCAATTACACCAATTAACAAAAGCTAATTATATGGCATAAAAAGGGGGAGGATTTAAAGCTTATCATAATAAAAATGTACCACTTGAAAGATAAAATCAATGCATCACGAATGTTGGTAGACTTAAAACATGATGATTTTAAGGGAATATTAGCATGAAAGTCAGGATTAAGTAAACACCTCTCGATCCCGAAGGTGATGCTTACCAAAATTGGAAAGCACAATCCCCTTTTTTTGATAAACGCAGAGATAATTTAGGAAAAACAACTCAGCTACAGCTAAGGAAAGCACAGTCCCTCTTCAAGGAAAAAGAAAATAATATGAATTAAAATAAATGCAGAGATAATTTAGCTGAAACACAAGGTAAACACTGCCAGGAGGAAACTCTAAATCTAGGAAAAATTCAAATTCAATACAGAGAGATGATTCAAAATTAAACGCTAGGAGGGACATGATTTATGGGCGAAATGGTCTAAAAAATGCAGAGATTGAAGATGTATAAAATCGCAAGCAAAGGAGAATAAATCGTTGAGTAATATAGGGTAAAATCGCTGAGTAATAAAAGGTAAAATCGTTGAGTAATAAGTGGTAAAATTGTTGAGTAATGAGTGGTAAAATCATTGAGTAATAAGTGGTAAAATCACAAAGTAAGTGGTAAAATCACTGAGTAATAAGTGGAAAAATCGATTATTAGTAAGTGGTAAAATAGCTAAGTAATAAGTGGTAGAATCACTGAGTAATAAGTGGTAAAATCATTGAGTAATAAGTGGAAAAATCATTGAGTAACTTAAGTTGTAAAATCATTGAGTAATAAGTGGAAAAATCATTGAGTAGTAAGTGGTAAAATCGTTCAGTGTGGTAAAAAGACATTGACTTTAAAGGAATTTGATCGAGTCCTTAAAGGTGAACACAAAGTGTCCTCTCCCATACACACCAACCTCCTTAAGTCACAAAATTTCGCAGAGGATAAAGCATAACAAACATTGAGTGTTGGAGGTCGATTCCGAGCTTGGGCTCTCATAAAAACGTAGTGAATGTATCAAAAACGTTGATCTATGGAGGTCAAATAACAGCTGGAGCTATCGTAAAACATTGGGAATATAATAAAAAATGTTGAGGGTATTCATCAACATTGGGAAAATGTGCAATATAAAAATGCAAAGAAAAAGAGCTAAGTCATTGGGATACATACAATCGCAGAGGTAATAAAATCCACCCAAAGCACAGAGAAAACTTCCATGTAAGTTATTGGGAAAAGGGTGGAGACAAAGAGCCTTTAGCTCCTCAAAAACATAGAGTAAGGATTCCCAAAATCATTGGGCCGGAGAAGGAGGGTGCATGGCCTTGATTCCTAAAAAAAAAAAAAGAGAAAAACATGCCAATCGTACAAATCTTTAAAGGAAATCGTAGGGGTTGTAAATCCATAAACAATTCGCAGAAGAAACAAAAGGAAATCTCGTTGAGGTTTCAAGTAAAAATATCAGCATAACAAGAATCATCATGCTAACTAAGCCTCAACAAATAATAGGAAAATAACAAAATGAGATCGCTCTCAGTTATCTATACATTAAATTTGTAATCACAGTTCGTGGCGAATTCTAAAAACTCATTACAATTAAAATTTTTGCAATTATAATCCTCAAGAGAGTACGGTAACTGAAGACGAGAATTTGAATATGTTCTCCCACGCTTGTGCTCCATCCAACTCTCCACTTTCTAACCATGGAGACTTCACCGGTACCTCCCGTCCAACACTAGGGGTACTCTTCTTCCCCCTTATCCGCCCGAGCTGCAAAGGGGCCACACACAAACACAACTAGAATCCCCTAGCTCCCAGCTCGCCTCGAAAGGTAGATCTACAACTCTCTCTCTCTCCAGCTGGGTATCCCAACTCTTATCCCAACTCTTATAAGTAAAACCAGTCATAATTTATGTAGCATAACCTTACTCATAACCCGTGTCATCCCTTCCTCCTCTCAGCCATTTGTTTTATAGAATTTCCTTAGTGACAACTTTCCATTTTCATAATTAATTCATTTTTTTTTCAATTTTAATTGGGAATTATTCCCCCCATACACTTGTCATACATTCCCTTGACTGCACCAATAAATACACAATTTAATTTAATTAAATGTCAAACTCTCTCACCCATCCTAAATGTGCTCCTAAAATCGCTCATAGTTGTCCCTTTATTCCTTTTAATTCTCATTTATGATTGACGCCTTTCTAAAACGGAGTTGAGTTAAAATAGGAATGTTCTCTAGTTAGACTATGGTTTAGATACCTTTCTATGCTTACACCTTCTTGTACGATTTATTCCTTTCTTATTTTAATTTTTAATTTGGTATTTACTTGCATAAGGTGTATTAAATAACTTCTTTAGATTTATTTTATTTTTATTGATTTATTAAATGGATTTACTTCACCCCTCAATATTTAATTTATGAAATTAAATTTTTAGTCTTCTCACTAATCTTAGACATAGGCTTAGTCTCATTTTTATTTGCACGAGCTTAGACCCTTAGGAATTATGCTTAATAAATTCATTCTTTATTTAATTAATTAATCAATTAATTAATTCGGCAAGTGCTTGAGATTTTACAAGTTTTAACATTCGCTCAAACTTTTCTAGGCCACCTAGATTCTTTGACTCATTTTTTTTAATTCTGTGACGTTCCTTTCAAGACACACTTAGTCCTCCAAGGGTGAATCTCACCTTTAGATTTAAATTTTTTATTTTGTGGCGTGCCCTTCAAGACGCACTTTGTGCTCCAAGGGTGCTACTCGCATTTGTCTCCATTCAGGCGACCTTATGAGAGACTAAGGGCCTCTAAAGAATAAGGACCTTGCCTTATTGCGCGCCCTTTAGAATCTTCGTGAGCGACTGTCTCAATCTTCCCTCATGACATCGTGGATCTCTCAAACTAGGTAATCATTAACCTATGATTCGAGCCACGATTGGAGTGCTAGTAGGCTATGACAGGGATGTTTCCATGCCTCTCCCTCAATATCTAGTTGTTGTGCATGGCCCCTTTACTCCTTATGTGAGTCTGATTAGAAAGCAATCGTCAGCCTGCATCCATCAACAAAACATTGTCAATGATCCATAAACAACATCATAATATACCCGATCATATTTTACATATTCATAAATAAAATACCCAAACCAATACAATCCACTCCCTGACTCAATCCAGAGTCCAAGGAGGCCCATCCATGCCATCGGCATCGTCAATCTGTCAAGTGTCATGCACACTCAGGGGAAACTCGTCAATAGTATATGTCAATACATAGATATCAAATAACATAACATCATAATATGTCAACATCATCATAAGAATCCATAAGCGAAGAGACAACCATATACTAAAACCGTATCGCTTGGACGCAAGTGTCATCAAAGAATAAGTCAATAACATGTGTTCGCAAGAGCGAGATGTTACCGATATTTATACATGAAGTTTTCCCTCAACAACATAACAAACTCATGAGGGAATCTCTCAACCACATACACATAAATAGGATCTTAGATTTGGAGAATATCTCTCACAATTAACTAGATCTAACAAATCCAAACCAATCTATGTAAGCATTAATTCTAACAATTCAATACTTGATCTCTTTTTTCTAAGCTCTTGTTTTTACAATTTCGGGTTTTTTTGTAAAACCATGATTTGATACTAGATCCCTCTTTCTAAGTGCTTGTTGTTGCGATTTAGGGTTGAGAAATGTTTAATTGTTGTGAAAAAATGAATATTAATTAAGCCATTAAGTAATTTGGGAAATTACAAACTCACGCAGTCTAATCCTGATAGATTCATTTTCCATGGCTCTCGTGGAGTTTATTTTGTACCAACCATTTAGGGTACTAGCTTTCTTTATAGCCTATGTAACCCTTGTTTTTCTAGGTTTTGTTCATACGAAATATTACAAACATGGAAAACGGTCTTCTAATTACATCAATAAGTATATATCTTACTTCAATGTTGGACTATTACAAACATGGAAATTAATCTTCCAATTATATCAATAAGTATAGATATTACTTCAATGTTTGAGTATTGAAGTTTTTTATCATGTTAAAGGACTATTGAATGCTCATTTTATTTTCAACACTCCTTACGGGGTACATGGATACTAAGGTATTTATTGAACTTTTTTTTATTCAAAGAAGATTAGATCAATGTCTTTCACATTGAGATGAAGGACATCTTGAGGTCAAAAATCAAAACTCACTATGACAAGTGCACTTAAAATAGATCATGAAAATCTATACATAATTTGCTACTATGGATATACTTAACTATTTATATACACTATAACTTTTAATATAAATAAAAAATTTAGGTGAAAAAAAGATTTATATTCATTTGCTAAGAATTTTGTAATTTAATGATATGAATCTTATTCTAAGTGACAATTATGATTTTGAACCTATAAAAATAAAATAATCTAATTATGTTAAACTCTCAACAATTCCTAAATATAATATAAAATTGAGAGGGGCTTACCTACAAGAAAGGAACACCCGCAATCATGAAATCTATTGCACATAGGAAGACGCCCTTTACAGGGAACAAAAGAACACACATAATGATGAAATCGTGAAAGAACACAAGCAATGGGGAAGATAAAAACAATGATAACGTTGACCTTGTGGTTGGGTAGTTTTAATAATATTGATTTTATATGTTAATGTTTATAAAAAAAATTGTAGATGATAGATAACCTTCGTTATTATTTTTTCGTTATATATTTGGTTTTTAATTTTATATTAATGTGGATATCGTATATTTTATTTGTTTCATATTTTGTTTTTAGAAGTGTTATATATCATTTTCATTTTATCACATAAATAATTATGTATTTCTTCATGTATTCTATAAAAATATTTGTTTTAGCATAATAAATAGTTTAAAGTTGAGATTTTGAAAAGTAATAAAAATTTGATAATATCAAAAAAAATTCTTTGTGGATAATTTAAATTTATAATTTTTAAAAATTTGTATTAAAATGAATTAAGAAAAAGTTAGGGTTATTGTTTTCTAAGTGATTTGGTTGTAGTGTTGTTTTGTGTATTAATTTTTTTAATTATTAATATCGTAGTGGCTTGGGTGTATTGATTTGTAGTTGTTTTTTATATGATGTTGTTAACAACTTTATTAAATATATTGATTATGAGATTAATTTTTAGCTATTAAACCTTAAACAAAAAATATCATGAAACCACTAATTTGTTTTACTACTTTGTTTGATTATAATTTCAAAAATTGAAAATAAGCTTTCTTAAATATTGTTATCTTTGAATATTTTCATCTTATCTTATTATGTTTCATATTATTATAGTTAAGTACTCTTTGGATTTGGATATGAATTTTTAAGGATTTTGATTTTGAATGGAAAAAAATAGATTTTACATTTTAACAATTAGAAATATTTTCAAACTAACATTAAGTTATCAATGATTACACTTATTAATGATTACGTTTAATGATATGTATTAAATATTGTGAGATGGATTCAAGTTGTTTTTTATGGAAGTCTATTGAAACAAACAACATTTTCTTTATTTTTAAAATTATCTAAACAACATGGAGTGAATTGTTCCTAACCATTAAACAATTATTATAAAAAAATAGAAATGACACTCTTTTTGGGCCTTCCTTAATTTAAAAACAAAAAACTTTTTAGAGTGAAAAACTTTAATCCATCTCATTCAAAATGGAATTATTTGGGAGGATGAAGTTGGAGATTTCAATTCCTTTCAAAATCCATTTTGCACATGTCATTTTCATGTTAGATGAAGGGAGAAATATTTTTCAAAGTATAAACTAAATATAACTCACACACACACACATACACATAGATCTAAACAAACTCTTATGAGCTCATGATCTCCATATTGAAATAGAGTCTTAGACAAATGCTAAAACATCATGAGTAAAAAGAATTAGTCAAATGCCCTTAGTACACTCACATTAAATCACAATTTCAAAATATTTGTTACAGTATCAACCTTCAAATAATTTTTTAAAGAAACCCAAGTGATTCATTAACTTTCTTAAGGTTCAATAAACCAAATTTGGTCTGAGAGAGAAAGAGAGAGAATCAATGATCAATTTTGTAAAACACCTTGATTCTTTATGTGCAACAATTGACATCAAATAAATATTAGTATAACAAGCCCATAAATGTAATTTAATATAGAAAGTGTAAAATTTATAGAATTTGTGTTTAACCTACTATTATTATGTACTTTGATTAATATCCAAGAATATTTAAAATATCTCATTTTTATATTTTGGACATGTCTTTATGGTATTTATAGGTATTGTTTAATATGCTCAACGGTCAATTTGGTGGATTATAATTGATTTGTAGAAATGGACTTATCGATTAGAAAATTTACTATTAAAGTACATTTATGTGAACTCTATAAACTCTTCAATAATTGCTATATCAATTAATTATAAATTATTGAGACTCTTCAAATATAGTTATCAATGATGATGTGATAAAAATTAGAGTTTCTATAAATTATTCTACCATTTTGTAATCTCTTAGGTGATGTAGATGATATGGATGTTTCATATGATTGTCAGTTGAATTTATGTACTAACCTTGAACCAAATTCCTTTAAAGAAGTTGTTTCTCATGATGAATGGAAAGAATCCATGAAAAAGGAATATGATTCTCTTAACAAGTATGGGACATGGAACTTGGTGGAACATCCATATGGAACCAAACCAATTGGCTGCAAGTGGGTATTCAAGAACAAGTACAGATCAGATGACTCACTTGACAAGCACAAAGAAAAACTTGTGGAAAAAGGATTTGTACAAAATGAAGGTGTTGATTATGAGGACATGTTTCCCCCACAACAAAATGGGCTACCATCTGCACTCTATTTTCCATGGCAGCATAGAATGGATGGAAATTCATCAAATATATGTGAAGACTACTTTCTTGAATGGAGATTTGAAATAGAATATGCTCATGTCTCAAATAGAAGGATTTGTTGTGAAGGGACAAGAACATAAGGTATGCAAGCTCATCAAATATTTATATGGCTTGAAACAAGTGTCGCGAGTATGGTATGAAAAGTTAACTGAGAATCTTCTGAAATTAAATTTCAAGCATTTCAATCTTGATGATGGAACATTGTTTGTCAAGAAAGTTGGAAAAATTGTTGTGTATATTGTAGTATATGTAGATGGTCTATTCATAATAAGGAATAATGAGAACTACATTGCATCCATAGTAAAAGAGTTGAATAAAGGCTTCGAGATGACAGAATTGGGACATCTTCACTACTATTTGGGCATTGAAGTGATACAAAATCCAAAGTACATATGAATTTCCAATAAGAAGTACATTGGAGAACTGTTGAATAAGTTTGGCATGGTTGAATGCAATCTTGCTTCTACTCCAATGGAACAAAATTTGAAACTCACAGCAAAAGAAGGGAATGAATTTGACGATGCAACCAGGTATAGGCAGTTTGTGGGAAGTCTTATCTATCTTAGTACCACCAGAATAGACATTTCATTTTTTGTTGGCATTCTTTCCAGGTTTATGCAAAATCCTTTTGAAGTACATTGGTCTACTAGAAAAAGAGTTCTCAAATACTTGAAAGGAACTCAAGATTTTGGACTCGAGTACTCTAAGGTAGATGACTTCAACCTGATTAGATATTCTAATTCATACTTTGTTGGGGATAAGGAAACTAGAATCTCAACTCCAGGCTATCTCATGAGTCTGGGATCAACAACTATCTCCTGGATATCACAAAAACAGTTAGTTCCAACAGATTCCACAAGAGAGGGAAAATATGTTGCAGCTACAGAAAAACGAAGGCGATTTTGTGACTCGGGAAAAAAATTGAATATTTGCAGAAGAAACAAGTGAATTCTACTCCTCTTCTAGTTGGCAATACTTCTGCAATCAATTTGGCCAAGAATCTCAGATTCCATGATAAAACAAATCACATCAACACAAAGTATCACCTTATTCGATATCATGTATAGGCCAATACTATTCACTTGAGACGTTGTTCCACAAATAAGCAAATTGTTGACATCTTCACCAAAGCGCTTGGAAGAGAAAAGTTTGAGAAGTTTAGAATGATGCTTGGACTCACACACACCCCTTTGGATTAAGGGGGGGATTTTGGACACGTAATAATTTTTGGTTGCATTACTTGTAACATTAATGTAAATATGAACATTCATAGGTGATATGAAGCGTAATCTGTTATGGAAGACAAACAACCATTTATTTGTATTTATTCATCTATCTATTTAATGCAAATCATCAAGTGTGGAGTTATCGTTTCTGCTATCTATGGATTGGAATTTATGTTCCCTGCAAATTCCTTACATTCCAAAGTTTATTGATCATAATACTACCCTAAGATATATTGACTTTAATTGACTTAAAGAACAACTTGAGATGCCTTGAATCAACAACCAAATGAAGTATGGGTCTTGAATTTGGACCTACTTTGGTCATTTCAAATGTGTGGCCATAATTGTTTTTTTTTATTTTGATCCAGGTGGATATCAGTGGCCACCCACCTATTCCAAATGGCTCAAAAAACATTTCTGGCAACTTACTATTTTTAGCATTTTTTCGGTTATGAAACTTCTAGGGCCATTTTGAGGGCCTAAAAAATGTGTTATCACGATAGATCACCTAAATTATATCCAAATGATGTCATTGATCCCACAAAATGAATCTTCTTATCGATACCTTTCCAACAAGCTATCCCCCGCCCCAAACTGAGATCGTATGCCAAAGTTATGCCCCTGGGAAGTCAATACACCAAACTACCCGAAACGGGGTTTGCAAAATGATTGCATTTTCATCTTCCGGGTTAGGATTTTTTATTTTCATTATGTTAAAAATTCCTTTGGAGCCCCATTGTAAAAATCATCTTATTTTGAATGCAAGTAGCCATCACATCTTATCTCAGAGATAAGTTGCCACCATTCTAGCAAGTATTTCACTCTGTATTTCTATAGTTTTGTACATTTCGCTCACGAATAGAAATTGTGTATAATTGTATCTCTTTGTTTATGGTTATATCTTTGATATATATTTTTTATATTATTATATATATGATATATCTCTGTACATTTCTTTATTATATCTCTGTTCTCATTTTGTACCGAAAATAATCCTAATCAGTGGTATTAGAGTAGGTTTCTCTTGATCATTTTTCAGTGCATGTCCCCAAAAAGGTATGAGTATAGAAAGTTGGGTCTAAAGCTTGTCTCTATTGAGGATAATCTCTCTCACATGCCCAAGAAACCCTCCATGGCGGAGGAAAAGAAAAGCGACGGAGTAGAAGATTTTATTAATCTGTTGCTTCAGCAAGCTCTCACGCGACAGAGGGATGAAATGAAGGAGAATTTTTCCCACATCCTTCAATGCCTATTAATAACAGAAGGCATGTATTCATCAAACAACCACTTTGGAAGCACCTCTCCTTTCAAGGTACAATTTAATTTTGATATTCCTGTATTTTAAGGTCAGATAGATGCGGATGCCCTAGAAAAATGGTTAAATCTGCTAGAAGGTTACTTCTTTGTTCACACTTTTTTCGACAGGGAAAAGATCACCTTTTCACTCCTTAAGGCTCTCCCCCTTGTCAAACATTGGTGTAAAACTTACTAAGAGAAAATTTCCACAGAGGAGTCTAGAATATATGGGGTCGAGCCCACATGGGATTTTTTTGTGGATGCAGTTAAGGAACAATATTACCCTATTGGTAACTATGATGAACAATACATGAGATGGACCACGCTACATTAAGACAGGGCCCAAGTAGTCTCAAATCCCACCAATACCTTACATACCTTGTGCACCGAGCTGGGTATCAAAGACTCCGAGCAACATTTGGTTCTAAAATACCATGGGGCTCTACACAAATACATCCAAACTGAAATGGATTTTATGGACATCTCATCAATGGGTACTACTTATCGATATACTATTAAAATCAAGCAGAAATTTAAGCACCAGAACAAGCAGGAGTTTGGGTCTGCAAATTCACAACAACCAAAGTATGATAAAGACGACCCTAACAACCAACCTTGAGAGAACTGGTCCAAGAGAAAATAAAATAAGGGTAACAAAAAGAAGAAGGACATTGGAAATGGTGTGATTTCCACTAAATCCCCTGGCACAACATCGATGAATGTTGCTCAAAACATTCATTGGTGTCCAATATGAAAGAAAAAGATTTGAACCCTAATTCAAAATCTGATTTAGAAAATACTAGTAGAAGAAAGATCATCGACACAGACCCCACTGATATTTTCATGACCACAACAATTCAACCCAAAGAACCAACAAATCCTGAAGAGGGGGAGCGCCTTTTTCATTCACATATGTGGGTGAAGGGGACCCCACTGCATTTTATTGTTGATAACGGGAGCTAGAAGAACCTTATCTCAACAAAGGTCATCAAACAATTGGGATTATTGACAACACCACACTCGTAACCATACAAAATCAGGTGGCTTCACTAGGGACAAGATCGTCATGTCAGCCAACAGTTTCGATTGTCATATGACATCGAGCCCTTCAAGGATGAGGTATTATGTGATGTTGCCTCGTTGGATGTCTATGATGTTCTTTTGGGCCAGCCATATATGTGGAAGTGCCATGTTATTTATGAGTCTCGACCCCATAGTGTCATTGTTACTTTGGAATCTCATCTCTAAAGGATACCAGAGGTAGTTTCGACTATTTTCCCACCTAAACAGTGCCGCCAAGTAGTATCTCATACTACAAAATTCAGCTTCTTCACAATTTGTTCAAAAGGTGAACAAAAGGACATTGCAACCAATGTAGCCTTAGTCCAAGCACCATCTATTCAGTAGAATCAGGTCGATAAGATTGAATCAAAGAACAAATATTCTTTCTGCACACAATCCTCTCATTAGGTTCTCGAAAACCTCCCACTAACCAAGCAGCGCAACTTCTCCAGCAAGGCAAGCATCTCATCAAGGTCCAGACTCAGCAAATGCTTCCCCCTCTCCCCCAGGAACTCAACGCAATAGATACCATTTCTTCTTAAGGATGGAGGATTGATCCAGCTGGATATTAGTGGACACCCACCTATTCTAACTAAATCAAAACAATTTTCTCACAAATTACTATTTTTAGCAGTTTTTCAGTTTCCTAAACTTTTGGGGCCATTTTGAGGGCCTAAAAAATATTTTTTTTACGATCGAGCACCACCCAAAATGAATCTCCTTGTTTATACATTTCCAACAACCTATCATTCTCCCAAAAAGGAGATCGTATTCCAAAGTTACGTCCCCGATAAGTTGATACACCAAACTACCCAAAACGGGGTACACAAAACTGTTGGCTTTTCATCTTCCAGGGTTAGGGTTTTCGATTTTATTTATGTTAAAAATGCCTTTGGATTCTCATTATAACAATAATATTCTTGTGAATGCAAGCAACTATAACATCTCTTCTCAGAGACACTTTGCCACCATTCTATCGAGTCTTTCACTCTATAGTTGTGACCTCTGATTGAAAGGTGTTCTTTGGCTACAGTTTACCCTTTTTGAATCCAATGTGATTTTTGACCAATTATTTTGTACTTGCCAATTTTTATGTAGGTTGAATATGTTGTAAATTTTAGGAATGTAGTATAGATATATCCATCTATATTCTAGCCCTAATCTCATCATGGTTATCATTGATAATAGGGTTATCTCACGACGTTTATCCTAAAGGGAGTAGAGCTTCAAAGACTCAATATTTTGAAGGGGTAGATGAAATCTCCACCCCTAATCCCTTTGAAATAATCCTAATATGATATGTGTTAATCAGTTAGAAGAAAAATAGTAAAACATCTCAAGTCAACACTTCTCTCTAGTGTTTAAAAATCGTGAACATTATTTTTTTTCTGTCATCAAGATGGGAATATTTATTTATCAGTCTAGAAATGCTAATTTTCCTATCCATTTATCATACATGTCCAAAAATAAGAATAAGCAGAACATGTTGAAGCTCATAGAACTTTAGTTTTGCATGGTGATTTGATTGTTATTGTGACATGGACATATGCATGAAAATAATATAATTTTATGGATGCCTTATAGTTATAATGATGCAGGGTGTTTGTCTCATCGTAAATATTACATCCATGTTACAAAAACAAACACAGTTTCAAGAATTGTGGGGTGTTTTTTTTTTTGACAACAACTGTATTCCAACAGAGGACGAACACCTTCGATAACCACTCACACAACCATACCAAAGATCAATGCACCGATGTTTTTAAGTGGTAAAACCCCTTTGGGGAAACATCCATGACCCCAAACAACATGGCTAATTCGATCAATTTATTAATGAAAATAAAGTATTACATAGATATTTACAAGAGAGTTGCTCACAATCAATCATCGGAAAATGACCCTTCATTCTCTTTAAATAGAGATCATGGACAAATCGAGTGTTAAGACACTGATCAATGTAGCCATTAAGATCAAGGAGAATATGAAACAATAGATAACCCTATGTCTAGAACATATCGTGATTGTCATATTGCTTAACTACAAATGCATACTAACGGATATTAAAGAAACACACTTTTACCTAACGACACATTAGACCAAGTTTATATTAACTAACTCCTAAGTGTCTAAATATCTAAACATCATGCTTTAAGAACAACTTGGGATAGGATTGAATAATTTACAAATGTGGCACAATAGGAGAAGGAAGGAGGCATTAGAGCCTATCCCCCCTTAATGACAACTTCATGAACTCTTAACATAGACTTAAGTTTGGAAAAATTCGCTTCTATAAGAGACTTTGTAAATACGTTAGCAATTTGATCATCTGTAGGGAAAAAGAGAACTTCAATAACTTGATCATGAATGAGCTTTCAAATGAAGTTCATGTGTAGATTGATGTGTTTGTTGCACTGATGTTGAACTGGGTCTTTGGCGAGCTTGATAGCACTATGATTATCGCACCAGAGAGTTGTCAGATGTTGTTGTTGGAATCCAAACTCTAAAAGGATTTGTCAAAGACACAAGGATTCTTGACTTGCATTTGATACTATGCTTTTATTGAAGAAAGAGAAATAGTTTGTTGTTTCTTACAGGCCCAAGTGACAAGTTTTGAACCAAGGCTGAAAACATAACCTGCAATAGAATTTTGATCATCAGGTTCGTCGACCAAATATGAATCAATTAAACCAACCAATAAAGGAGTTCCCCTTGATATGTAATGTATCTCGAACTGAACTTTACCCCAGACATATCGAAGTATAATTTTAGCTACTTTCCAATGACTTTCCTGAGGTGTTTGCATATACCAGGAAAGAATACCAACAACAAATGAAATATCGGGACGAGTATGAGTCAAATAAAAGAGGCTACCAACTAACTAACGATACAAAGTGGCATCAACATCGAAAGAAGTACAGGTGTGAGAAGGGAGAAGGGTTGGGTTTAGAATCTTCCATGTGAAAGAAACGAAGAAGTTTACAAGCATACTTAGACTAGGAAATAAAAATTCCTTCCTTGATTTGCAAAACTTGGAGGCCAACGAAATAGTGCAAATCGCCCAAGTTGGTCATTTCAAGTTTCTTCTTAAGCGTGGTTTTCACATGGTTTAAATGTTTTGGGTCACTACCAATGAGTATAAGGTCATCAACATAAAGAAAAATGATCATGAGATGGATTTCTACTTTCTTGGTATAGACATTAGCGTCAGAATGACGTCTAGAAAAGATGGTATCAAGAAGAAAGTAGTCCATTTTGGCATACCAATCTTGAGCAGCTTGATTAAGACCATAAAGAGATTTCTTAAGTTGTAAAACAAGGTT
>ML795682.1:284882-297199 GCA_009831015.1 Picea engelmannii | reverse complement strand
CAAATTTTTATTATAGACAAGTGCGGAGGTGAAAAAGATGGGGAAGAGCAAGCAAAGAATGGTTGGGTATGAAAAGCGGTTGGACGGGATTCAAAATAGGGTTACAGGGGATACTCATGAGAGGTGAGTGTCCGACGGTCAAATTTTATGTCTCAGAATTTTTTACTGCAGAATGTGTAAAACGAAAGAGAGCATGATGGGGCATTTCAATGTCCGGTTTGTATATTTGTGGAATCCCGGGAAAGTGGCAAGTATGGAATAGGGAAACCGTCGGTCAAACTCATTTTGATAATTAAGGATTGAAGATTTCATGAACGGGCCAACCCGACGACGTGCGAACGACATTCCATGATGTTTGAAATTAACAATCGGAAGAGATAATATAACCCTCCAGAAATCTTGGTTTAATGTGTATTAATGGGAGATCTCCTCAAATCCTGGTTTAACATTAAAGCTTGCTAATTGCATACTTAGAAATAAGACCTTATATATACAAACACACATAATATATATGTATATATATATATATATATAATCTTTTTTATGATAAATAAGACTCTTTTATATATACATAAGTATGAACAACGGACGGACGAGCTTGAAAGTAGGGTTGCAAGCGATACTGAGGAGAGGTGAGCGCCCGACGGTCAAATTATATGTCTTTATAATATATATATATATATATATATATATTAATGTTTTTCTAAACAATTTTTTATTATAAACAAGTGTGAAGATGACAGGGATGATATATATATATACATATATATAAAGAATCTTTTTTATTATAAATAAGACTCTTTTACATATACATAAGTATGAACAGTGGTCGGATGGGCTTGAAATTAGGGCTTCAAGCGATACAGAGGAGAGGTGAGTGCTCGACGGTATATATATATATATATATATATGTGTGTGTGTGTGTGTGTGTGTGTGTGTGTGTGTGTGTGTGTGTGTTTTTAAACAATTTTTTATTATAAACAAGTGCAAAGATGACGGGGGACAGGGAAGAGCAAGTAAGGAATGACCAATTATGAAAAGCGGTTGGATGGGTTTCAAAATAGTGTTACAGGGGATTATGAGGAGAGGTGAGGGCCCGACAGTCAAATTGCATGTCTCTTTGACTGCAAAAGGCGTAAAAGGGAAAAGTGCACGATGGGGCATTCCAACAGATAGTTTGTATATTTGCGGAATTTTGGGTGCTATTTGCAGGTCATGGAACAATGGAAGGGAAATATTGAGCCTTCCTGTACAAGAACTTGCAATCGAAAAAGTGGCTAAGTATGGAATAGGGAAACGGTCGATCGGACTCATTTTTGCTAATATATTGAAATTTGTAATAGATATCCCATTACTTGGCAAGATCTTTTATGCATGTATATCGTGGAATTTTGGGTGTTGTTTGTAGGTCGCGGAGCAATGCAAGGGAAATATTGAACCCGCTTGTCCAGAAACCCGCAAGCAAAAAACTCGGTAAGTATGGAATGGGGAAATGGTTGGTGGAATTCATTTTCGCTAATATATTGATATTTTTAATAGATATCCCATTACCTGGAAGGATATTTTCTGCATGTTTATGTACAAGTTGTGTAGGAACAGTTATTATGACGGTCTCCTCGAGGCATGGTGAGTTTTTAGCATTAAAAATCAGTTATTGCATACTTTGAAAGAAGTGTGAAGGGCACGGGAACATGAAAATTGAAAGTGTAGTCCGCTTGTCCGAGAACCTGCAAGCAAAAAATTCAGGTAAGTATGGAATTGGAGGCATGAAAGAGATTCCAAGAAATGGTGAAATATGGAAAGCGGATGCACGAGATTCAAAATAGGATGACAATAGTTCCCCAGGAGATGTGAGGACCTGAAGGTCAAATTACAGGTCTCAGAACTTTTGAGTGCACACTATGTATCACAGAAGAGGTTATGATGTGGGAGTCTAGCAGTAAATTTTTATATCATGGAGGTCTGGGTGTTGTTTGTAGGTCACAGAACAATGGAAGTGCAATATAGAGCCCGCCTTCCCGAGAACTGCGATCTAAAAAGTGGCTAGGCATGGAATGGCTAGCGGTCGGTCAGAGTCGTGATATAAAATCATGAGCAAAAATGTGAACCCGTGATTCTGCCAATGTGCACATTGAGACATTTTCGGAAAAAGGACCAAGTAACCAGAAAGAGAAAGTAGAGGGTAAGAAGAAACAAGAATTTGGTTAAGTATAGAAGAGGGAAAAGAAGGTCCAATATATTCAAATCTGTAATAGATATTCCATTTCCTGGCAAGATATTTTATGTATGTTTCTGGAGAAGTTGTATATTTATTGCATATACTTGGAAATAATTCTGAAGGTGGCGGGCACATGAAACAACGACTAGAAATTGGAAATTTCCTGAACCTGCCAACTTGACGATCTGCGAAAGAGATATCAAGAAATGGTCAAGTGTGGAAATCGGTCGGATGGGCTTCAAAATAGGATGACAAGGGTTCCCGAGGAGACGTAAGGCCCTGATGGTCAAATTGTATGTATCAGAACATTTCAGTGCAAAATGTGTAACACAAAATAGGGGATGATGTGGGAGTGCAGAAGTAAATTTGCACATCGCAAAAGCCGAAGTGTTGTTTGCAGGTCACAGAACAATGGAAGTGAAATTTAGAGAAAGGAGAAACGCTTGGTCGGAATCACGATACAAAAGAATGAATGAAAATGTGAATGCGTGAATCTTCCAACCCGTGCAACAAGACATTTTCGGAAAAAACGACTAAGTAACCAGAAAGAGAAATTACAGGGGATAAAAGAGTGGGAAAATAGAAAGGAGGAGGGCGATTTTCGTAAGCGGAAATTGGTTTGAAACAATCCCCATTGTTGCAAAACCATCATTTTCTAGTCCAATATTTTATCCACTTATTCGATTTCTATTGTGCTTGTACCATTAAAAAAGGGTGTGAGCAAATGCTTTGTTGAAGATTAGATTTTATTACAACTTGTGGGAGTAATTGTTCTCTTGATACATTCTTCCATGACTTTAACATATTAACTTAAGTATTAAACTTCTTGCATGATGGGTTGTTAGAATTAAAGCTTAATAATTACATGTCTAGAAACAAGAATGACGAGCTTGAATTTTAATATTGTAGTTGATTTCATATTCCCATTTGACTACAACCACCATATATCAGTTTTTTTTTTTGTTTTTTTTTGCGAACAAGAAATTTGGTAATTTCATTAATAAAGTAAAAAATGCTCAAATAGAGGTCGGGGGATGGACAACTAATAAAATGTCCCCTTTCAGACTAAAGGAATCAAGGAAGCGAAAGGGAAATAAGAAATCGTTTGCTTAGCAAGGCTGAGATGAAAACAAAATTTCTATGGCGGGGCCCAGACTGCCGCATTGTGATTTGGTCTTGCTATGTTCTATCTGCATTACAAATAGAATTGAACGTTGGTTTGAAATTGTCTAAAATTCATTTTTGTTTCCATAAAATCCCGATGGGATCGACACAATGCATTGTAATATAATTGTTAAATGTTCCATTTTAGATCAAATTACTTTAGCCAATACAGTATTGAAGAACCACGAGACTATCGAACCATGCCAATGAAAAGAGGTGTTAAATTCAACAAATAAGCAACAACTAAGACTCCAAGGAATTTTTTTTAATAGTAAATCCATTAAAAAAAAAGAATATTGGGCAGTGTATATCTATCCATAGAAATTGGACCTAGTTCTTTGCACCAAAACATTGAACATATTTTCCATAAACACAGGCACAAGACTTGCAACATGAAGGAGCCATAGAGATGCTCTTCAACATGCATACAAAACTGATTACCATGAAATTTTTTTAGGAAATCCTTGCAGTCTTCTCCTCAGGAGGTCAATGTTCGCTGCCCCAATCTCAATATCTTGCGGAAGACCTGACGTGATTAAGAAATAGGAGAGTGGTTTTGCAGTGGAATAAATCCTTGGCTTGAAGCAGATGAACAACAATCTTGCTCCTGACGCTGGCATCGCTCCAATGTTGCACCCAAACAAGAAAGAAATGCATAATTTTTCAAACCCAGGAGGACATAAGAACCCATCTTCGTAGTAAAATTGATAGTTCTCATAAGCTTCCCATGAGGAAGAAGACAAAAAATGTTGCAGGGAAAACAAAAGAGCTAAAAACTGAAATTTAGGACACACCAAGAAAGCACCTCCTCACATTTGAAGACTCCAGGGAAACAAGTTGCACGATAAATTCCAGAGGCCCAAATTAGTCCATTCTAGGAAAAAGGAGATGAGTAGTAGGAATATGCCTTGCACCTGTGGGAGTTTTGTTCCTCATCCCCTAAGATGTTAATTGTATATCCAGAGAACAAGAGAGTGGTCCTACAATTGAATAATGTTTTGGCTTGAAATATATCTCTGGGAGCATCAATAGACCATTTCCTTACAGTAAAATAATACCACCCAGAACAGACTAATTTGGACCTCTGGAATTCCTACTTTCGAGTTGTAAAGCGGCTATTGCATTCAACGTCAGTTTCTTTTCTGAAACCCCTTCTTTTGGTCTTGTCAGGGCTGCCATCGGCGAGCCGAGAAGTGCCCCCCATTATGATTGATTTCAATTTGGGCACAATAGTGGGAACAACGTCTGCATTGCCATAATCCATTGTTGTATCATCGCCCATCATATCATCTTCTCCCGACTTGAAATCAATCGCATCAACCTCTGCGCCAACCATCAATGAAGGCAGGTAGGCTGTCTGAGTAGGCAGGGTTGCCTTGGAATTCTTTGGCTTGAAATATATCTCTCGGTGCACCAAGGGACCATCTCCTTTTCTGCTCCTGGGTGGAGGGAGATGAGTAGTAAGAATATGCCCTGGAATACTGAAACCTTTGGCCATCATGCCCGAAGGTGTTTACTGTATCTGGAAAGAACTTTTGTGGAACTGCTGCCATAAGGTAACGAGAATTTTCATTTGCTCCAGATGATGTTTTAAATGAAAATTCCAAAGGGAAAATATAACCCTCTGCAAATCTTGGTTTAATGCATATCAATGGAAGATATCCTCAAGCCTTTCGCTGATCAATGACAATCTTAATGGTTCGTGCATAATGAGTTGTTACCATTAAAGATTACTAATTGCATATTTAGAAAAAAATGCAAAAGTGGCGGTGACGATGAAGAGCGATTAAGGATTAGAGATTTCGTAAAGGCACCAACCGGACGACGCACGAAAGATATTGCATCATGCTTGAAATGAATACTTGGAAAAGATAACACTCTTCTCCAAAAATCTTGGTTTAATTCTTATTAATGACAAATCTTCTCTAGCCTTCCTGACATTAACGACAATCTTAACGGTTCCTGCACGATGAGATATTAGCATTAAAGCTTAATAATTGCATATATAGAAAGAAGTGTGAAGGTGGCGGGGATGGAGAAGAGCGATTAAGCATTGTACATTTCGTCCACCTGCTAACCCATGAAATAAATTCCAAGAAATGGCCAAGTATGGAAAGCGGTCGGCCCGGATTCAAAAATAGGGTCACAAGATATACTTAGGAGGTGTGAGGGGCCGATCGTCAAATTGTATGTCTCTGAACTTTTGACTGCACAATGTGTAACACGAAACATGGCACAATGAAGGATTTCGACGGTCAATTTGTATATTGCGTAATTTCGGTTGTTGTTTGTAGGTAGCATAAAAATGGAAGCACAAAGTTGAGCAAGCCTGGACAGGAACCGACGATGGTAATAGTGGCCAAGTATGCAATGAGTAAGTTGTTGGTCGGACTCGTGATATAAAAGAATGAGACATACTCGAAACAGGTAATATTGGCGGGCTTGAAAATAGGGCCACAAGCTCTACTCAAGAGACGTGCGGGCTCGATGGTCAAATTGTATCTATCCCAACTTTTGATTGCAAAATGTGTATCACGGAACATGAGACAATGATGGATTTCGACGGTCAATTTGTATATTGCGGAACTTCGGGTGCTGAATATAAAAGCACGAGACATTCAAAAAAATGACACATTTAGAAAAAGGACCAAGTAACCAGAAAGGGAAAGAAAAAGAGAAAAAAGGGGAATTTGTTTGCTAATTTGTAGATCGGGGAAGTCCAGGTGTTGTTTGCAGGCGACAGAACAATGGAAATGCAATGTTGAACCTGCATATTCGGGAACCCACGATCCAAAAATTTTGTTGAATATGAAACGGGGAAGCAGTCGGGTGGGATCATGATATAAAAGTATCCGTGGAAATATGAAGACGTGAATCTGCCAACTCCCACACCTAGACATTTTTCGAAAAACGACTAAGTAACCAGAAATGGAAAGCAGAGAGTAAAATGAAAGGGGATGGAAATTTTCGAAAGCGGGAATTGGTGTAAGAAATCCCCATTGATGGTCTTAACAGTAACTATGAAGTGCATTAAACATGTGAACAAGTTCTTCAATCAAGGAGTAGATAAAGCGGGCCATGTTTATAGTTTCCAGGATGTGTTTGTATAAGAGAAGTATCGAAAAGCCACAAGAAAATCAATTTTGGGATATATGAGTAAAGTTATTGTACTGTCAACTTCACTGCAAGTATAACAACGACGAATTTTAATTTTAATGTCCTGTCGTTGATATAATAGTTCCATTGGACTTCACATAGTATATATCCTTTTATTTTAAATTATTCTTGGAGATGAATTTTGTTAAGTTCATCAATCAAGGAAAAGTGCTAAAATGAGCCACATACTACATTTGTGTCATAGAGATTATATTAAAAGGCAAAGCATGTCATGTGTATTCTTTAATATCATAGAAAAACTGTCAAGATCATGAATGTATTATTAATTTTCTAGAACGAAGCATACAACCAAGAACCAAGTAAACACCAAATGTATTGAAAGTCGAGGCACAAGGCAACACATGAACACAGAAGGCACCAAGAGAGATCCCACAAGGTTCCATAGAGTAGTACGCATCGACCTTTGCATCAAACAATTTGATATATATAAAAAAACACATGTGGCATTGGTTTTCTCTTATATTTGGTATATGTTCCCATGAGAAAATAAACAAGGTCGTGGGATATGAACACAAGTCTTCCAAACACAAGACAACACAAAACCAATGGAGCTTCACCATTGTACCCTAGCTATAACCAAACCTCAAAATGGGGAACAAGAAACTTTTCGATTACTATTTTACCATGAAGCAAGATCACTATGGACATTTTTTTTCTGATAGTGCCATGTTCTATCACTATCAATTTTAACAATGCCAAATTTCCAATATTATTGGAAATCCCTGATGTTTCTGCCCAAAGGAGCAAGCTATTTCGACAGTACATAGGATGAATGTGAGTTATTTACAGTTGGATACTTTGTATGGGGTTTTTCCTCATGCTTCTCATTTCTGGACTGAACAATGTTATGCTCTTGTACATCACCAATAACTACACCTGCCTATATGAATTTCAATGCCCGAACTCCCCAATCTCTACAGTGAGTTCTGAAGATCTCAAGCTCATGTTTCAATCCATGCTGAGTCCTTTTTTTTCAATTAGGGCATCGAGAAAATGTAGATACCATACCATAAATGTATAGTTGGAGATCATCTTTTTTTTATTTGGGTAGCCAAAAAAAATGCAGAAATCCTTCCATGGCTATATAGTTGGAAAACATTTTTCCAATTTGGGCACCTTAAAAGGTGCAGACTCCTCCAACAAAGCCACAACCAGCCACCATTTTTTTTTTCATTTGCACACCCCAACAAATATGAAAAATTCTTATTGGGAGATGCAAAAAAACATGAAAATAACAACATCGATAGCATTTGTAGTTAGATTCTCCTTGTTGTTTCAAGTGCACAAAAAGAGACAAAATCTCTGGAAAGAAAATTTTACAGCCATAGATGTAAACTCCGAAGAACTTGAGTCCGATGAACATTCATTTGGGTGTTGAAGAAAAATTACAGACACACATGAGATTTTTTTGTTTCCTGCCAAAGCTTGATATGATTATTTTATTTTTTTCAGCCGATATGCAATATTGCATTGTCCTCATTTAAGGTAAATTTGCTATGTATCTGAAAGTTGTGCAACATGTAGACACTGTTTGCCTTTTTCTATAGGTATGCTTCATATGAAAATTTTGCTAACCCAGGAAGAACATCTTGTAACAGAGGTTGTCTAATTGTACAATGCATGATTGTGTTGCCCATGGTTCGGATGGCAGCATTGAGGCAAAGTCTATATATATAAGGGATTTTTTTACTGCATCGCACATAATCAATTTTATCATCACTTATGAAAAAAGAAGCAGAGGAAGGAGAGTTACATTCAACACATACAGGCTCGAAGGGGGTCGAGCATGCATTTGCTACAACCAAAACACCCTCAACCTAGGCACATGATCATATTAGTTAATATATTGAACAATATAATATACAACTGCACAAAAAAAAAATGCAGAAAATTGGTGAAGGCAATTTGTATGAGAAAAGTGAGGATGAAACTGTAGATGTATATGCACAACAATTGTAGAGATAGTTAGTTTCTTGAGATCCTTTACTATGTATGTTTTCAATTCTGTTACAAATGTTGCTTGGGTTGTGTGAAAATTCCTTTCTTTAACATCTCTTTTATTTTTTATATTTTTGAAGAACATAAGTGGAAATTTCCCTTTATGCAATTGTTGTTCCATTGAGGAAAACGAATTTGAATAGGTGTCGAACAATTGCAGCTACAACATGGAACAATGCAATAGTTGTGTAACATAATCAAGATACATAGACATGTGAAAGTAAAGAAAAAAACAGGATATGGAGAACGATACCATTGCCTTATCGTTGTCTAACTCTCCATATTTTATATAGAGAAATGTGTTGCGAGCCAAGTTTTCTCGCGAGTGTGACAACTGCACCAATGGTTCTGATTGGGTAAATGTCATTTCTCTGTGCAAGTTGGCTGATAGTTGTGTCCGGGACGAAACGATATTCTGAACAAATAACGAGAATTTTTCCACAATACTTGTTTTGTTGAGCGATATAATCCAATCACAATAACCACGGTCATATACTGTTTTGGGAAATATATTAAAATTTGTAATGGATATCTCATTACTTGGAAATATCTTTTCTGCATGTTTCTGGACAAGTTGTGTGGGAATAGTCAGTGGGACTGTCATCATGGCCTCGTTGTTTTTCATGCCAGCATGCATAATGGATCTAGTTTTTTTTTCCTTGTCCAAGTAGGTGCTATAGATGACCATTATGTCCCCGACGAACACTTGTCCAGTTCGACGGTTGTTCAAGCCCTCTATTGATAGTATTTTGGGTGCTACAAGTTTAGACCTGGTGACAGTTTTTGAACAAGAAATGTAATGTGAATGGTAGTCTGCATTATTTTTTTGTTTTCTTTTTTCCTGGCATAAATGTACAAGTAGACGCACAACTTGGATGAAGTATGGAGCCAGAGTTTTGCAACCAAACCTCTTAGTCTGCAGAACTTGCACTATGTTCGGTGTCTCGCTTGCGCTTGTTGATACTTCTTGTGAACTACAAAGTATGTGTTGTAGATGACATCAACATATTCACCATGTCAGAGATGAATAAATAACTGAGGATATTTGTTTGGTAAACATATGAGGAACAAAATGTATGCATCTTTACCTTTGTCCTTGTCGGTTTGTTGATGATTGTTATGATTGATTGCTCATGGCCATGTCACTAGTCCAACTTTTTCTGATGCAAGCATGTGTAGATGAACATCAGAAGGACTAAATAATCATATGCATTGTATATTTTCCATAATTGTTTTGAATGTCACATACATGGTCGAAGGAGATGGAATACGAAATAGGGTGTCAAGGGATACTCAAGAAACATGAGGACCCGACAGTCAAATTCTATGCCTCGAATTTTTTTACTGCAAAAATGTGTAATAGTAAATAGGGCGTGATGGGGGGGTACAACAATCAATCTGTATATCTTGGAACCTTTGAAGCTAGAGGCACAATATTCAACCCGCCAGACCAGGAAAACGCGATCGAAAAAGTGGCTAAGTATGGAATGAGGTAGAAGCATGACTATAAATGTGAACCCGTGAGTCCGCCAACCCGCACACCTAGAAATTTTTGAAAATACGACTAAGCAAAGAAACCAGAAAGAAAAAGTAGACGAGAAAAGTTAAGTATAGAAGAGGAGAAAAAAAAAGGATAATAGAAGGTGGAAAAATTAGAAATGGGAGGGAAATGTTTGGAAGCGGGAAGTCTCAACAAAGGTCCATTGTTGCCAAATCATCGTTTTCTAGTCCAATATTATATGCGCCCACCCATTTTGTATGTTTGATTTACTAGCATAGTTGGTATACCTTTTCAAAGATTGTACCACATCCCCCTCTGTTGTGGCATATGTTAAAGCAAGATTTGCCTCACCCTATGCAATCTTGAACAAAAAGCCTTTTTCCATTTCCCTATGTAGACTTATCATCCATGTTTGTAAATCCCAGAGCTAAAAATACATATTTTTCCACATGTATGCATCTTTCCTACTATACAACATGCGTATACACAGGCTACACCACTACAACCCGTGTACATCGGGATTTGTGCCAAAAAATATAAATTAATGTCGGGTTTTCATGTCACGACAGGAGATCTATGATCCTTTGCCTTCCATATACTGGAAACATTCTAAATCGGCCCTTTAGTTCTATTTGAGGGCTATAAATGGGCCAATTCTGAGCTATGGAAAATGAGAGAAAGAATTCAACTTTGAGAGCAAAGTTACTCTGGAGAAATTATTTACTTCATATTGAGTTTGCATCCCTTTGTCCTTTAAGTCTGAACATAGTGTTCAGGCCCGAAGCTCTTCCCTTATCAATTGAAAACCTCATTGTTTCTCTTTTATGATCTTGCCTTTTGTGGAGGATTGAAGTGGTGGAGGCCCAACTGGAAGGAACTTAGTTTCTCGGTTCCGAACCGTGCCCACGCAGAAGTCTATAACATTTTCACTTATGTTGATCATATATTAATAGAAATACTCTTTTCCCGTCCAATTGATATCTTGCAAATATTTGAATTATTATTCCATGGGTGTATTTGTCATGTTTATTAATGGACTATACTATTGAATGTGCTAACATAATTTATTATCACCATATGCTTGATCCGCTGGGTTGTTAAGGACTAGTTGCAGGTGTATTGCTTTGGGTCAAGTGCTCAATGGTGGACTTCATCGAACGTCTGGATGAGGTAGGCCTTTTATCTTGTCTTTCTAGCATATTTGTTTATATAGAATACTTGAGAAGAAAGTTGATTTATGCAGTCATTTTCATCTGTTGTGGTTTACCCTAGCCATAGAGAGATTTTCCTTGTAACAAAATTGACGACCATACTGGGGATTGAATCTTCTTTCTTAGGGTTTGGAGTACTTTTCTCATTAGATTTCTCTCGTTCCTATTGCATTTCTTGTCATATCATTGCTTGACAGCCTCTGTTCACTCTGGGTCTACGTTTTTCAGTTTTCTCCCTTTCCTGGCCTTGTTTTTGAAACATATGAGCGGTTTTTGGCTCGACAGTCACGCATATACGCAACTTGTCCCTCTACAAGCTGCGTACATACACTTTGTTTCCTTGAACAGTCGCGTACATCAACCTTCTTTGCTTTTTAGCTGGGTTTGGTGTTTGTTGGGTGGGATTTGATGTTTGTTGAATCTTCTTGGGTCTCTGTAGTGACTGTTAAGTGCCCGTGGGATGACAGGAAACCTGTCTTTGGTTGAATTTTTTGGCAGAGTCTTTCTCGTCACCTTTTCATTTTGATTATCCTTGTACATTGGGCTGGGTGTTTTTCTCCTTGGTATTCTGCTTGAGTTATCTCTTTCCATACACAATAGAGTTTTATGTATCAAGTTGCTATTCAGTCCATGCATTTTCATTTTTCTTATATTGAAAATACAAAAATATTAGGCATTTTGCATTGCTTGGCATTTTTTTATCTTTTGAGTCTTGGTCATTATCTTAGTGCATGTAATGAAATATTGCATTTTTACTTTAGAATTGCAGTGTTGAAATTGAAAATTGCATTTGTTTTAAGAAGCATATCATTTATTGAAAATTGAAGTTAGGACTTTGCATTATATTCATATTTAATTTTCTTGTTGAGTCATAACATCATGAGTTTTACTACCATACCTTTTTTTAGTAAGCACGACCATTAAAATTAACGCTATAATTTAAAATTGATTAGTCACGATTTTATTTTCTAGGGTGCACAAACTAGCTTAGGATTTAGTGCCTTGGAATAGGATTTTGTGAGTAAACTTCTCCAAGGCAATTAAATCA
>ML795682.1:262624-284341 GCA_009831015.1 Picea engelmannii | reverse complement strand
ATGACACTCAGTCTGCACCTTGGGTCTCTAGTCATTTTCCTATTGATATGTCTTCACCTTTTCAATCCTCTCCCTGGTCCACTTATATGAATCCTAGCATTGGATCTGGGGAAACCATGGCCCCAATGCCTACGTCTTCATTTGATATGAGTCATGTTCCTCAAACAACTCTTACTTTAGGAGGTTGGAACCTCCACTCTTACAGATCCAGTCCTAACTATGCTCTATCTGGAGCTAGTACTCAAATGGGTACTTATTCTACTTATTACACCCCATCTGTGTATCCTCTGTCCTTCATGCCTACTCCTTTGAACACTTTTCCAATGGTAGGTCCCCACATAGCCCCAGGTCTTTCATACAGGGAGAATCAGTTTTACGGTTTGAGCTACCCTCTTCACAGAACCCCTTCACAAGGGGGAAACATATATCCTCACTTGAATAGTCCTTATCATACTTTCGTCTCTTCGCATACTTCAGTGATGATGCATGTACACACCTCTTTGGATTAGCTAGGTGGAGGATACTACCTTTCCAGACAGGGACAGGGGGTAAACCAAGACCCTTCCTGGCCTGCAATGTTTCAAAGCCAATCTTTCCCTAGACTGTGATATCAAATGCCACAACCCATCGCTAGTCCAATCACTGCCAGTCATACTGGAGCTCCATCACCAACCTCTGCCAGTCATGTTGGAGATGGGTTGGTGACCTCTGTAAGTCATGTTGATGACCCACACCCAACCGCTGCTAGTTATGATGGGTGCATCACTTTAGTCGCCGTGAGTCATATCAATGTCACATCTCCAACCTTTGTACATTATGTAGGAGATGACTCTCTCACCTGATCTTCCAGTCATGTTGACAGCATGTCACTAGCCATTGGGAATGACACTGGGGGCATTGAGAAGCCTAGACGTCTCAGACGTAGACCTAATTTCCTTTGCAGGACTTGCGAAGGAGATTACCTTACTCATTTTTGTCCAGCTACTGTTGGGATACCAGAAGTGTGGGGCTCTCCTAAGGGCCCTTCAGATTCTGATGCGTCTATGGTTTCCCCACACCTTGTTTCTCCTTTGATTGACATGACAGTATTTCCGCTACAATATTCTCCTGACCACACCCCCAATGTCGAGGGTGATGGGTCCCCTATCCCTATTATCACGCATCCTCTTCAACCAATGGTCAGAGAAGTGGTCATATAATTGAAATCTATGGTCAATCCTACTCTCCTTGTAGAGGGTGATGTATCCCTCAACCATGTCGTCAACATTCCTGATCCTACACCTTTTGAACGAGAGAGAGTTTTACTCTCCCCAAGTTCTCTCCCTCCAAGTCTTGAGGAGATTCCATTCGATTGGGATGGTCTTGTGGGGTATCCAATGCCCCCTCCTATGTATTTTCCTATAAGAGACATTATCTGGTATATCGTGGAGACGATATCCTCCGCTAGTGCTTTATCCTCCTCGACTTGGCGAGCTTTGGGTTTTCCCAAGCTTATGTTGGCTATTCTTAAGATGTTGACATTCCATAGAAGCCCAGCACGGGAGCCTTGGCCTCCCCCATGACATGTCGCCTAGAAACCTCTTAACGAGTCTGAGTTAAGCTCTTTTCTGACTCGTCTAAAAAGAAAAAAGATTGTCGAGTGATTTGTCCCTTTCACACTCATTAAACTGGAATTGAAAGGTCCTGAGTCTTAATTAAGCTCTTTTCCGACTCGTTTTCAAAAAGCGAAAAGATTGTCAAGTGAACTTGTCTCTTTCACACTCGTAAATCGGATTTGAAAGGATGTCTATTTGGCACAAGTTATCCATTTTTCACACCAAGTAGACTAAATGTCATGAAAAAGGACATTTTTTTGGCGTTAAGTTGTGATTGCATCTCATGCCCTTGTTTGCAGTATTGATCCTATAGCCAGTTCTCGCTTTGCGTTATAAATTGTTTTCCTCAACAGTTTTTCATCCTCAACCAAGCAGAGCCTCGTTTATATCTTTCACAATTTGACACCCTATACCTAGGAGGGAACATTCCCCTGAGTGTCCATCTCCCACATGCATCTCCTTGCATTGAGCATAGGTATGTTCCATTGATGGAACTATTTTTGCTTACTTGCGACACTTGTTTCCTCCTCTATATCATAGAATTCATTTGTCTATGAAAAAACAAAAAAAGATGGGTGGGAAGGGAATATTATCTTGTATTGGCAGTAGTCGTGTCACCTTTGAACAAAGCACAAATTTATTGAGTCCATTTGTCATCATAATTTTGGGATTAGCACGGCCTTAGGAAGTTGAGCTCATTACAAAGTCCTCTCTACTGACTGGTTACTCTTCCAGTCCCTATGGATAATTTCATTGATGCCTTATGCATCTCACAGTTTCATCATTGAGTGTATGTTACCGAAGTCTTCCATATGTCTCATGCTCTTGTTCAAAGGAAGTCTATCAACTTATGTCGGCCACTTCTAAAAAATATTGACTTTTCATGTCGTCCATACCCTCAGTTTGTCTCAGAGTCACATGATATTGTAGTCCTATCATGCACCCTGGTCCTACTTTCATCATTGGTAGGTAACCTTGAACCCAACAATCAACATTTCATCATTGGTCATTGACTAGGTGATTTCCGTTGTGTTCGACGACAAGACATATATTCACACATTGAGATTCATGTAGTGTCTTGGATGTTATTATCCTTATTGGTGGTTTCATCGCCTTTGTCAATATTTTTCCTCATTGGCTTCTATTCAGAGGGTCTTTTTCGTGTACCGCTTACACGTGGCACACATGAAATACCCACAGGGTCGTTGGTTCGTGAACATGTTCTTCATCCGATTTCCTCCAAATCATGAAGCTCCTTCTTTGTACCTCATCCTCACTGATGAGAGATGCCTTAATGCTCTCCTTTCAACGAGTCTCCTTCCATCGAATTCAGCTCATGTATTCTGAAAATAGGACCTAGAGTCTTATGAGTACCTTGAGGCTTGCAGTCATTAGTGGCAGGTTCTCTCACCATCGACAGTTGGGAATACATCGATGTATCCTGATCGATGGATTCTTCAAGTGTTTGACACCGACTCCTTTATTCACACTTGTAACAATGTACTCAGTGCCTTGATACCTACTTTAATTATCGATAGGTTGTCTCGTGTATTTTAACGATATACCTCAATGACCGGTAATCAAACGATGTCTCATTGTGTTCGACCTCAACTCCTTTATTCACATGATGTAGACTTGCACCCTTGGCGGATTGTGTAGAAGACTTGAAGACATCAGTATGTGGCCGCAGCTTTCCTGATTTGTTGCTTCCTTTTCATTGGACCAGTACCTATATGACTTCAATGATCATGGGAGATCAGATTGTACTCCATTGTATACAGATATCTTCAGATTGATTTTGAGACTTGTTGTATTGGGCCTTGTTCGTGACTATGACAACTTTTGGCATGTAACCACATTTGTATTTTCCTATTCATGGCCATGGACAGTTGTTTGGTATCTTTTCACATGGATTTGCAGTGTAATTCTATTGGAAACCATGTATGCAAAGTCAATACAGAATGTAATGAACAACTAGTTCTTCCAGTTGTTTCCCCATCACTCCACTTCTGGGTTGTTTATAATGTATTTCGACCATCGCATATACTTTTTTGACCTCACACATTAGGGGGCATATGTTATAGCAAGATTTGCCTCACCCTATGTAATATTGCACAAAAGGCCTTTTTCCATTTCCCTATGCAGATTTATCATCCATGTTTGTAAATCCCAGAGATAAAAATACATATTTTTCCACATGTACGCATCTTGCCTACTATACAACATGTGTATACGCAGGTTGCACCACTAGAGCTTGCGTATATCAGGATTTGTGCCAAAAAATGAAAATTAATGTCGGGTTTCCATGTCACGACAAAAGATTTATGATCCTTGGCCTTCCATATACTGGAAACGTTACGACTTGGCCCTTCAGTTCTATTTAAAGGCTATAAATGGGCCAATTCCGAGCTATGGAAAAGGAGAGAAAGAATTCAACTTTGAGAGAAAAGTTACTATGGAGAAATTATTTACTTCATATTGAGTCTGCATCCCTTTGTCCTTTAAGTCTGAAGACAATGTTTATCCCCCAAGCTCTTCCCTTATTGATTGAGAACCTCATTGTTTCTCTTTTATGAGCTTGCCTTTGGTGGAGGATTGAAGTGGTGGAGGCCCAACTGGAAGGAACTTAGTTTATCGGTTTTGAACCGTTCCAACACGGAAGTCTGTAACATTTTCACTTATGTTGATCATATATTAATAGAAATAGTCTTTTCCCATCCAATTGATATCTTGCAAATATTTGAATTATTATTCCATGGGCGTATTTGTCATGTTTATTAATGGATTATGCTATTGAATGTGATAACATCATTTATTATCACCATATGCTTTCTCTGTTGGGTTGTTGAGGACTAGTTGCAAGTTTATTGCTTTGGGTCAAGTGCTCAACGGTGGACTTCATCGAACATCTGGACGAGGTATGCCTTTTATATTGTCTTGCTAGCATATTTGTTTACATAGCATACTTGAGAAGAGAGTTGATTTCTGTAGTCATTTCCGTCTGTTGTGGTTTACCCTAGCCATAGAGAGTTTTTCCTCGTAACAACATATAAGAATTCATATTCCTGTCCAACCAATCTGTTTCTTTCAATGTAGCAACACCGAACATACAGTGGACATGAAGGTAAGTTAGTATGAAAAAAGACATGTAAAATAAATAAATACAATTCTATTTATTTCAATGTAGCAACAAAGAGAATACAATTCACATGAGAATAAGTTACTATGTAGAAAGATACATAGTATCTACATACGGTAAAATAGGTGCAAAGCAGTAGAACAAGTCAGACAATAAATGAAATACTAAACACTGGAATATGAAATAAGAGTAGAGGCATGCACCTATGTAAGTCTTCCTCTACATTCGCGACAAAGATTCCATCGTCCTCTCCAACCACTATGTTTGTTTAAATGTAACAATGCAGGAAAAATACAATGGACATGAAGGAAGTTAGTATGCAGGAAGACATGTTAAAAAAATAAATAGAGTTAGAATTTTTTCAATGTAATGGCACGAAAAATACAAAGGACATGAAGATAAGTTATTATGTAGGAAGGTACACAATATCTACATACAATAAATTAGGTGAACACATATACAGACAATAAATTAAATACAAAACAATATAATATGAAATAACAGTACAAGCATGTACCTTTGTATCTCCTCTTCCATCGTTGCAGTTAAGACTCCTTCATTTTCTCCAGCTATTTTGTTTGTTTGAATGTGGGAACACACAAAATAAAATGAACATGAATGGAAGTTGATATGCAAAGGAGAACAAATAATATGTACATACACTAAATGAGAATCAACGAATAGAATAAAATATAGTTAGAAACATGAACCTTTTCTTTTCTCCATATATGGTTGTAATTATATAAAAAATTTCTTGCCCAAAATATATTACAAGCCACAAATATTAAGAAATTGCATGGTCGTAGCTAAATGATTTTGATTTTCTGTAGCAAAGTATCCAGATATGCTTCGAGACATGGAAATATAATTTTGCAGCATATTTGGTGTACATCTCATATTTCAAGTACAAGACAAATTGTATCATGGTCACACCAGTATATGTAGTGTATAAAGAGATTGTATTGTGATATGGGAACATTTCACCATATATGGTTAATCAGTGCATTTTTCACATGTTTTATCTTAACAAAAAGACAATGGACATTGTAATTGCACATATAGTTGTCCAATCATTTCTTATGCCACTATTTTGTATCATGTCAACACTGAAGTATCCTAGAATGATAACGGTTTCTTCCAAATGTAACTGGTGTGATGCATTTGAGAACACATTGATTATGCTAGCAATGTTGCATGCCAAACAACATAGAAACTTAATACTGCAATTTGCAATCCACGAAACACCACTCTTGGTAGAACCATCTCAATATCCTTTTCTTCTACAAGAACATTTTAAAAAGACATGTAGGTATGGTCCAGAACTAGGAAAAAGAAGTGGAGCAAAATTTAAGAGTAGGACATGCGGGCATGGAATAGGCGCTAGATCTTGACTTCTCCAGACATAGCAAACAAAAGAACCGTAGGTCCACTCGCGGGTGCAGGACCTGAACACCGCAAAGTGAAAAAAAAACCCACTCCAACTGTCGATGCAAGATCCTAACCCTGCAAAGCCAAAGTAAACAAAAGAAAACAACAAGCAACAAACCAACGAGCAAGCACGAACAAGCCCAACTGCAGCCCCAGGGCCTCAAACTCATAAACTTCAGCCAAATAACAACAAGCAACAACTGACAAACCAATGAACCAATGAACAAGAAACAACCATTGAACCGGTAAACAACATATGTATCTCCAACGACTACCGAACTATATCCCAAGCACAGAAGGAACCATAAACATATGACGAGCATGCCAATAGAAATAATCAAACATTCTGACTTGCAAACTGCAAACAATGAACAACAAAGAACGAATAGGAAATGAAATTATGGCATCGAAACTTACTCCGAAACGATGAACGACAAAAACAAAGGTCGAATTGGGGGTGCAACACCTGGACCCCACAAAGTCAAAAAAAAAAAAATACAACTGCGAATGCAGGACCCCAAACCTGCAAAGTTGAAGTAAACAACAAGAAGCAAAAAGCACCAACAGGTCCAACCGCAGGTGCAGGTCCCCAACCTTGCAAAGTTGAACCAAACAACAACAAGCAACAACTGAGGAGCCAATGAACAAGAAGCACCCACCGAACCAGTAAACAATGTATGTATCTTCAACGATGACCAAATTTCATTCCAAGCATAGAAGAAGTATGAAACATACAATGCCTATTCAACTGGCGGTGGACAACAATATTGTCCAAATTCACTGCAACATTGTATGGAAAAATTCGAGGAAAAATGTACTCTGAGAAGCCTATTTAGGTAAACATTTAAGGTTGTTAGGTTGTTCAAGGGCCTCGCGGTATGCAAACATTTATGTTGTCAGGCTTGTTTCACGACCTCGCGCTATGTAAACATTTAAGTTGTCGGACCTATTCAAGCATCTAAAAAAAAATGTCAATGCTCTAAACCTTTGGTATGTAAATATTTCAATACAAATACAAAGGACCAATAATAATAATAATAATAAAAGGACATATTAATATGTGATCGTTATAGTGCCTCTACGCCTTCGGTAGGGACTAATAATAATAAAAAAACATTAAAAAATAGCATCCATGCTCAAAACTTTCAGTATGTAAACATTTCAATAACAATGTAATAAAAATTAAAAAAGAGCGTCTAAGCTCAAAACTTTGGATATCTACACATTTACAACATTGGGAATTGTGAAGCTGGCAATAAGACCTCCAATATATTCTCCAATGAAACAATGACATATAAGTTATATATATATATATATATATATATATATATAAAATAATGTTTTTACTTCTATAGTACAAAAAATATAGATGATGTGAAAATTTGTAGTCAAAGGACATATTAATATGAAGTCAACGAATTATCGATCGCTATAGTCCCTCTACGCCTTCGACATGGACTAACAAGAGAAAAACCAAAGTTAAATTACAAGAGCAAAACCATGGATGTTGGGCAAGACAACCCAAATGACGGTCTACTCTACGTGTCTTGTTTTATTTATTTGTTTACAGTAGCATTAAATGGTCATATATATTCGTATTATTACTTGTGACTCGTAGTATTACATGTGAGCAGTCTTATTAAATGGTAAATTCATATTATTGGTATTATATTTAATGAAGGACAAATATATTAAATGGTGTGCTTGTATTATATTTAATTAAGTACAGATGACCATACTTATTTTTTCACCTTTGGGGTTGTGCCCACTGAAACCCGACAAATATCACTGACATTGGCTAAACGTTCTACCTTTTGGGTGTTTTGGTCGGAATCCGGCGATGTAAATTTGGACAAAATCACTATTTTCTGTTGTTTAAATTGCATTTTTGAATGCATAAATGGATTCAGCGTGATTAAAAACCCCTGGGGCACTCGGATTATACAAACTTAGCCACTCAAATATACAGATCTAACCGTTCATCACCGGATTTCCGGCAAAATCAAACGGAAAAGTTTGTCGGAAAACCTCCAAAAGGTAGAATGTTTATACTACTGCAATATCACCCACGAGAAGTAATTGTTGAAACACTCTTCGATTTTTCTGAAAGGATTAAGTCAGCATAGGGCACCTTGTCTAGCTACACGTGGCATCGAAGTACAATACTGTGGATCTCAAAGTTGGACGAGACACAATTACAACAACTCAATTGATCTAAATCCACCAAATTTGTAGATATAGCGGCAGGTATACACCGCCATGCAGTCTTGTTACTTACGCAATCGAAAATAATGTTTTCTTTGGCGCTGAATTTTAAATATGTTATATACTGGTGAAATTATTATTGCTTTTAAGGGAAATTGTATTAAACTTGGTATTAATTCACTTTCTGATAAATCTTTTTCAATGGATTTTATTATTAAGTAAATTCGAATGTAAATACAATTTTGAGCATTAGTTAATTTGCAATGAATAATTTAATTATCTTAAAATTGGGTAAACCTATGGTGTAATGTATGCTCATTTCTTGTTAAGTTCGAAATTTTGTAAATGAAAAATTTGCTAGACAATTGATAAGATGTGACTTTATATATATATATATATATATATATAGAGAGAGAGAGAGAGAGAGAGAGAGAGAGAGAGAGAGAGAGATAATTGGGAATTATGGTAATGTTCACTTTTAGAATGTTAATTAATTGTTGATTTAAGATTTTTTTTTTAGACACTCAACCTTATATATGTGTGTGGGGGGAATAGGTTACCCTATTGTGATTACACAAGAAATTTTATCAAAATATTACTAGTAATTATTATTAGTCACTGCCATGGGACTATAACAATGAGTTTGCTTTTGATGTGACATTAATTTGTTTTTTACCTTAAATTTGTGTATGCAATGTAATGTTTAACATAGGAAAACAAATATATATTTTTGGATATAATAAAAATATTTGTGTTTCTATTTTTAATGGGTTGATAGAATTGAAGTGTTAGTTATCCCTTCACATCTTTCAATATGTAGAATTAATTATGTAATCAATGAATTTCACCAATCACCACATCTAAATATAAAAANTTGTACTATGTATTTATTATTATGCATTATTATATTTATATTATATTTATTATCTAATATATTATTTATTATTATATTTATATTATATTTATTATCTAATATATTATTTAGATTATATTTATTATGTAATATAATAAATATTTTATAAAAATATATATTATTAAATTTGAATTGTTTATTTTCAAAAAGAAAAATTGAATATTTTTAAAATGAAATTTGCATTTGGCTAGCTTAATTTAATTGGAAGGAAATTTAGGTTAATCCCAAAAATATACAACATCCACATTAAAGTAAAAATGTGGTCAGAGATCTTGGCCAATACGACATATGACAAATCTATAAACTAAGCGACATGGAGCAACACGTCTTCCTCCATTCCTTGTGAGTCTAGGTTGAATTCTTTTAATTCCAATCTTTTTGACGATATAATTATCCGTGTTAATTTTTTTTCATTTAAAATCTTTACAAATTGATTTCTTTTAAGACTATGAAACTAGCCCCTAGTTAACATATTGTTTATGTTTCACAGTAATCATCAACATCAATAATTATAGTGTGTCAGCTATCATCTCCATTTCAAAATCTACTTGGCTGGGACTAAGCTACCATGCATCCCTTATTTATATTTACAATTTGGTTTATGCATAAATGTAGTGGTCACATTAAAAAAATGAGTTAATTTCAAAATATCATAATATTGTTGAAATTAATTCATTTATATTATTGCACAATCTTACACAAGAATGTTGAAACGCATTCGCAATCATGTACAATGTGATGAAACCCTTTGTTTTCTGGCAGAAGTCGATAAAACTCATTCACAACATGGCACAATGCTATTAAATATCCTATAACAATATTCAATTGCTATTCACGTTGAAATTGATATCTCTAAGGGATAATCTCACAAAAATATTGTAAATAAATAAATAAATCCATCTTGTCAATATCGAATAATCATCCATTTAATACAAATACAGATAAAAATGAATGGAATATTTATTATTAGCCAAAGTTATTTCTATTTTGATGCTTTTTGAGGGATAAACATAAACATATTTTTTTTTCCCCTCTACTTTCGCTTTCTGGTTGCTTTTCTTAGTCGTTTTTTTTTTCTTCCGAAAATATCTAGGTGCACGGGTTGACAGACTCATGGGTTCACATTTCGACGACTTCCTCATTCCATACTTAGCCACTTTTTTTATCGTGGGTTCCCGGGCTGGCGGGCTTAAAATTGTGCTTCTATTATTCTGTGTCCTCCAAACAGCACCCGGAGTTTCGCGATATACAAATTGATAGCCGAACTCCCGAGTTATCAGGCTCAAGATTGTGCTTATATTCTTCTGTGACCTGCAAACAACTTCGGGGGTTTCACGATATACATATTGGCATCAGAAGTGAAGTGAATCAAATCAATATTAGAAGAATTAGGTTGCGATGATGGACGTTGGTTAGGAGCTTCACTTCTGTCAAAAACTCCTCTGCACCTTGAGTAGTCTCATGTCTTCCATTTAGTTTCTTAACAACAACATCTCTCCCATCCAGAAGTGTTCCCTGCTCACCAAACTCATTATAATTGATCTGCAAACAACGCATATATTTGGACAAACTCATCAAATCCACGTTTAAAATTATACCTTATAAACTTCATCGAATCCTCCTTTGTCAAGCATGTTGTTAACGTCAAATTTTCCAGTTGAGTCACTCAGAACCTCGTACTAAAAAAACAAGTGCTTGAAATTTCCCCTTGCTGTTACATTTTCATCTATGAAGAGCACATGACATATATTTTCTCTTAACATTTGAATACCACCAAGATAAAGAACTCAGAGGAGTGCAATTATCCTGATTATGAGGAGGAGATATTTGAAGAGAGGGATTCCAAAACATTATCCTGATTCTCCTAGGGCAATGTAGCATTAACATACATATGAATTTGGTTGTCATTGCACACGTTTTGATCCAAATGTTCATACTGGGTATTGTCGGTTGATACAACTACTGCAATCATCATAGCCGCTGAAATAGCCAGAAATTCTCGATCGAATGGAGAGCCAAGAGTGAAAAGAGAAAGTAGATCTCACCCGACAATAGCTAGGACAAGAAGGGGAAGGAAAAAAGGCTTACAGTTGTAGAGGACATGCTTCCATTTCTTGGTTGCTCCTTTTGCTTTAATAGCTTGAGGGATCATGCATGCAAATTACAACTGGATGGAGAGCCATAGCGCGTTCCATTTCTTGGTTGCTCCTTTTGCTTTAATAGCTTGAGGGATCATGCATGCAAATTACAGCTGGATGGAGAGCCATAGCGCGTTTCATTTCTTGGTTGTTCCTTTTGCTTTCATAGCGTGTTTCATTTCTTGGTTGTTCCTTTTGCTTTAATAGTTTGAGGGATCATGCATGCAAATTACAACTGGATGGAGAGTCATAGCGTGTTACATTTCTTGGTTGCTCCTTTTGCTTTAATAGCTTGAGGGATCATGCATGCAAATTACAGTTGGATGGCGAGATATAGCGCGTTCCAAGGGATCATGCATCCAAACTACAGCTGGGCAGTGCAACTATAGTGGGTGGACACTGCAACAACAAACATAATAATATATATAATTAACGAAACTTAGGATAAATTTAACTAGTAGAAAATGCTAAGACAAATATTCAAACTAATGCTAAGTAAGAGTCTAGCATTAATCCACCTTTGAGCAATGCCTAAGAAAATATATGCATGTTAATCCAAGATCTTCATGAATAATATGGGGTTCCGCATCGAGATGAAGCCAAATAAGACCTCAAAAATTTATATTGGTCAAAAAATATGTTTGAAAGTATTTGATAGGTGCACAAAAAGTGATACAATGAAAAACTTTGCATAAATAGATGAATTATACATCGGAATGTGTGTAAGGGATGGAAAATCGATTGCCATAGTCCCTACTGCCTCAAGGGAGGGACTAATAATGGTACTTGGATCAACTTGCCTGGACATTTCCCATAAGGTTGAATATTGTAACTGCCTTTTTTGTTCACATGATTGTTGGTATAGCAAGGATTTTTATAACCAATCTTCAACAAGAGGGAATTGCCAACCAAGATAAGGGTTGATTTGGTGAAGATCCTGTATTTTTAACTATGGAAAATCGATAACTAGTTAGAGTGGTCTAAATTAAGCCTAAGATCAAACCAATACCAATAACTTATGAATTAGAAAATCTCAAGACTTTTAAAAACACACCCACTAGGGATCCCACTGATGGGGACGTCTACTCTTCTAACCTTACTCATATGAATGCACCCTTCTAGTAAGTTGGAGGTACAATGTAGAGAGAAATCCCACTAGGGGTCCCACTGGTGGGGATGTATACCCTTCTAGCATTACTCATATAAGAGAACCCTTCTAATAAGTTGGAGGTACAATGTAGAGAGCAATAGAGAAACCTCATTTTTTTCATATCTGTCTGCCATATATTGCATTTAATAATTGATTTTGAAAGGTGGAGTTTAAGACTTACATAAGGCACTTTATACAACTATAATTTAGTACGGAATAAATGTGTAATGTAACATAGTGTTGATATGGCATAGGTTAAGAAAATAAAATAATGAAAAAAATTGTAAAATCAATTTAATATGTTAATATAAAATAAAATAAACGCATATGAAAACAGAATAACAAAATAAATCATCAAACTAATTTAACTCCATCTTATATACATATTTGTCAAACACAAGATCAAATCCATGAAAATGTAAACATTTCCTCAAAGTTTTTACACTCTAGACTTATCCCTTTTGACATTTTTGATAAATCCATAAATGGATCTCTTTATCATACACCCAAATTCTATTTACTTCTATGCTAAAGAACTTATACTTGAAATCATTTCTTTTAAATGTCTAATCAATGTGATATATATATATATATATATATATATATATATATATATATAATTCTTCGTTTTGTATTTAATTACATGAACTACATTATTTATTCATTTAACATTTATATGTAATAGACTTTGCTTCAACAAATAACATTTTAAAATTATTTTTAGTAATTGATTTTGATTGTTCTAAAAAGTTGTTAAATGTGGGTAAAATTTTGGTTTTGAGTCAAGTTTCAAGTCTAATTTTATATTTATTAAGTATTTAGGATTTCACATTGGTTTAGGAATGAAAATGTACATTCATGATCTCATTTTGATTTGGGAGGTTTATATTCTTTGTCGATAAATTTTTACTGATCATATGATTTCGCTCCTAGATGTCCAAGTAAAGATAACTTGATGTACAAACATATATAAAACAAGTTTACTCTTTAAAAAAATAGGAAGAACTAAAATGACCCTAGTGTTAGCTTTCAAGGTTACTCTGAAAGTGTGTACACCATATTTAGGGGTGCTTCATGAGATTTGAGGTACATGGTTTATAATTATCCCTTGGATGGTCTATGATGGATTTTCACATGAGAGATGGTCCATGATCAATTTTCACATTAGAGATGGCTTACTCAGCAGTTGTTTGACCTTGGCTGACTGTTTGCATGATATTCTTCCCTAGGGCATTATAGATCTTCAAACAACTTGGATGACATTCTACATGATGTCCACAAGGAGATGGTTACTTGCTTGGAGAACGCCTTGCCTAGGAGAAGAAGCATTTTTCATCCTAGAGGAGGGCATTGGGCCCTATACAACACATGGTAGCTTGGATGCTTGCATGGAGTCTTGGAGTTGACTCATGAATCACTGGGTTGTGAAAATGTTCATGTAGGGGGAGTGGACTCGATCAAATACATGGCCTAGGAGGTTCATTGGACACTTTGAAGGCTTGTAGGAGGAGCGTTTGACACACCTTGTGAAGTGCCCTTGAATTTGGATATTTGGTTGTGGATGACATCACCTTGGAGCTTAACATGTGCGCCCCTGGAGTGTAGCACTCCACGTGTGAGCCTACATGTGTTTTTGTAGGTTGTTTGTAAGGGCATAGGCCCATACATGTATTGTTGGTCTCCTTTACCTCTCATATATATAGAGGAAGGAGAGAGTCCTTTACTTGCTCATTCATTCTTGTGTAGAGACGTGATAAAGAGGAGGGCACATTTTCTCCTCTCTCTTAGATCTTCTTTTATAGTTGATCTCTCTCACTCTCTCTCTCTCTCTCTCTCTTAGAGTTTCTAGGGTTTCTTAAGCTTCTTGAAGATTGGGGTTAGGGTTTTATCACTTGGATATTTGTAGACTAGGGTTTTGAGATGAAACCCTAGGTTGTACTTGTTGAAGTGAAGAAGAAGATAATACATCTACCTTGGAGGACATGTTTGTGTATGCATGCTTGTTGAATCTCCTTGGTTGGGATAAGGTTTTCTTGGTTTTTCCTAGCTAGAGTTTCCAATAGATAGAGGATTGTACTAGCCTTGTGATAAGGCTATGCTATGTACATGAACTTCAACTTTATGCATATTAATGAAGTTTTCGACTATCCAATAACTATGTAAATTGAAGATTTGATTTTCAGCCATCAATATTCTTCACGATTTGTAATTTTCAGCACTATGTCTTGTTGATTTGACAAAATAAAAGGGTGAATGTATTAAATGATTTAAACTTATAATTGAAAAATATCAAGGCAGATTTGCTTCTCTATTTAGAACTTTCATATGTTTTTTCAAATCTATTATATGCATGATAAGATTGCTCTCAAGGGATGAAAATTATTGGAACACATTGGCATTTTATCTCTTGAATTGCCTAGTGGATTGGGGTTGTTAAGAGTTGAAATATTGCCCAATGTTGTTGTTATTTTTTTTATATCTCTTAATAGTCCTAATGTTGAAAATTCACAAAGTTAAGATCCTAGAAACCTCTTATTAAGAAGTGAAAATTGTATTTTGCATTAATTGTCATTCAATTGGAAACTTCTACACTTAGACTCTACCTTGGATGTAGAAACCACTATGGAAGAGTATATATCATATGAAAGTCATATAAGTGTTTATTTCTTAATAAACAACACAACCCTAGGTCATCAAGGTTGTTAGGAGATGCATTCAAACTTATCATTAAACCACAATAAAACTAATATTTGTCTTAAACCAAATTAGAATTGTATTAATTCTTAATGAGATTACACAAATAATAACTCTCTTCTCCAAAACAAATTCAATAATTTTTTTTATTAACATCATAAACCAAATACACTTTAGTTATTAAGCTTTGAATATTTTTAAAGGAATGATAATATTTCTTGTGTTGACTTTTCAAATGTAGTTACACGATAGAAACAATTCTATGTCATTTCAAAGCTAATAAAAATGTAATAATATTTACGATTTGGACTAGTCTAAATGTTCTACATTTTTTATTATTCCTGGTCATATTTTTCGGTCAATTTTTCCTAAAACTCGGTTAAAAATTGTTGGAATTTCATATTTCAGTTGTTAAATCCGCATAATCTAAGTGCTCCATGGATTTTTTCAGTGCGTTGAATCCATTTATGCATTCAAAAATGTAATTCAAGTGACAAAAAAATGTGATTTCACCAACAATTTTATCGTTGGATTCAGGTGATGGTTGTCGAAAATGGTAAAAAAAATAGAATGTTTAGACTACGCCTTTACCATTTATACAATTTTTACCTCTAAAATATGTAAGAATTCTCAAAATGATATGTATTTTAAAAAGGAATTGTAAATACATGTCCTTCGCATTATCACCCAAATGAAAAAAAACATAACAATCAATATACACATGGTTATGAATTCCACTTCAATGTACATATCTAGAAATACAAATTATTTATAAAAAGGGAGCTTTGCAAGGGTTTTGATTTTTTGTATGTCACAGGGTTCTAGTGTGATTCCACTGTTGTTAATGCTGATTTTATTGGATATCTCTTTGTATTCATTCTTTTTTTTTTGTGGGATTGTCATTCTAGTGGAATTAGTGGCTCTCCTATCCCAATATAAGGTGATCAAGGGTTGTTATAATAACCACCCCATCGCCTAATATTGCTATTTCGCCTAAATATCAAGGAGCAAGTAGGAAAAGAGAAAGTGTTAGCAACCATGTTGTTATTGAAGGATTTTTGGAAACTCATTCGATAGGTTGTCCACAAGGTATTGAAATATTCCTTGTTGAATTTCTTATTGATATTGCAAACTATGAATATATTGATGTTTGCGATAATTTGAAACAACATACCTTGTTTGGGTATTTCGTTGATCATTTCCACCCAACATGTGAGTAGGACATGGGTTAAGTATGTTAGAATAAAAGATATGTGCTCATTTTTCCATAGACAATATAGAAATATTGTCACCCAACCATAGGAACACAGCCACCCCCGAGCACCTCTAACCTTGACATACAGAATAATTCTGGAAGCAGATCTTAAAACCAATAAAAAACCAAGGTAGCATATCTCTCTCCAAGGCTAGCATACCAAACATAAAGTCCAAACCATAACAAAAGACCAAAATCCCAATTGCAGTAGCTGCAGCTGAACTCCCTCTCCAAACTTGTGCACCACTAGTCTTTATGCAGTTGTGAGAGCGTGAATGAAAAATGAGCTCTAGCGCCCTATTATTTATAGTTATCTTTGTCACCTATCCATACTGACTTCTTCTTTTAGAGGTTAAAACTTAAATATTAATTCTTTTATTGACTCGACATGTCTTCTAGAGTTTCTACACATTTGTTTAGGGTTTCTCTTGCTTCCCAAAATATTCTAGTCTCGTCAAAGGTTACACATAGAGGCTAATACTATTAGAAAAGTGGGGGTGCTCATTTAACCATAGAAAATATAGCAATATTTTCACCCAACCATAGGCACAAAGGCTACCCCGAGCACCTTAACCTTGTCAAAGAGAAGAATTCTAGTAGCAAATCAATAGCCAACCAACGCTAGTGCACCAAGCAAAGATAACCAAAGACAAAGAAGAAATTCCAATCCAGAAACCAAAATACATTTTGCAGTAGCTGCAGCTGCAACTCCTCTCCAAACTTGCGCACAACTGGTCTTATGTAGTTGCAAGTGAGTGAGTCACAAATGAGCTCTAGTGCCCTCTATTTATACTGCTCCTTCTTAGTTTTCTAGGCCGACTTCTCTTCCTGGGGGATAAAAACTCAATATTAATTATTCTCCTTAGCTAACTTGTTTTCTAGGGTTATTTTCCAATGCTTTAGGGTTTCTCTTGCTTCCTGTAATATTCTATTCTCATCAAAGGTTACAAGTGGAGGTTAATACCTCCCGCAACTACCATAATATCAACACTCCCTCCTTGATAGGGAGCTATAAAAGGCAATGGTATTGAGCACAAATAGACCATTCAATTGGTAGAATCAACATAGCCACACAAGCTATCTCATTATCAAATCGTGAGCACCATCATCACTATCCAACTGGATAGTCTCCATGGCAATCAGAACAATGCCATCGAATAGAACACTATTGTGTCTATTCATAGTAGTATACAACTACTATCTATTGGTACACAACCACTCTTAGTAGCACATTGCTACTAACCAGTGACCCAGAGTCATTATAAGTGGATCACATCCACCACAGTAGCATACAACTACTATCCAGAGACATACAGTCTCTACAACAATCATATCATCTGATATCAATCTGCATAAACAATATCATGATACAAACTGAGTCATCTGGGCCAGTCTTCCACTCACATCTATGAGATATGGAAGAGCATCTTCCCTCATAAAATAAAACATCAACCATGGTCTATCTGGACTATTCTTCCAAATATATAAGAATAATTGTCCCTGATTTATGAGCCTGGACCATTCACCTAAGTGGGCCATTCCTTTGGAACTAATCATAGTGCAACCTTGAAAGAATGAGTCTTCCCTAGGAAATGCATGTCCTTTATTTCTTAACGTATACCATTCACCTAACTAGGACATTCCTATGGCACTATCCTGTCCTAGGGAATGATTATTTGGACCATTTCCTAAGGAAATGATTGTTCTACACCAACCTCCAAAATGGACCATTCTTCAAAACTACTCACAATTGTGAACTTCGAAAGAATGAATTCTCGATGATGCAGACCATTCTACTTGACCACTACTCATAGTGACTACCAAGAAGAATGATTTTCCTAGACCATTCCCCCACATTGGCCACAAGGGGAATCATTGTCTATGGTACATCAACAATCTATCGGACCATTTTTATTAAGAAAATGATTGTCTGATCTAGACCATTTTCCAAATTGGAAAATTCTTGTATGTCGGAAATCTCGAACCACTTTCCGGACTGGAAAGGAACTGCCCAACTTGGACCATTTTCCAAACTGGAAAATGATTTCCTATGAATAAATAATATGTATCAGTTCTCTATCCCAACCTGGGGAGCCATCTCTTCCCTTCCAGCTAAGGGAATTATATCCACGAGCCCCATCTTGTCCCGTAAGTACACAAACTTTATCCTGGACAAAGGCTTTGTCAGAATATCTGCTACTTTCTCATCTGTGGAGATATACTAGAGTTTCACTTCTCCTTCCTGGACTTTATCATGAATAAAGTAGTATTTGATCTCAATGTGTTTAGATCGATCATGAAACACTGGGTGTTCTGATAGCCTTATAAAACTTTGATTGTCATAATATATTATGGTCGAATTTGATACCTGATCAAATAATCCAGAAATCATCTTCCTCGGCCATATTGCTTCGGTACATGCCTCATATGTTGTGATATATTTTGATTTTGTTGTGCTGAGTGCAACAAACTTTTTTTTCCTATTGGCCCATGATATCATAGCAGAGCCCAAACTGAAACACATCCTTGAGGTACTCCTTATGTATTCTACACTCCCTACCCAATCTAAATCTATGAATCCATGAAGTTGTATATCATTGGATGAGGTGTATCTTAAACAATATTTTAGTGTCCCATGAATATATCTTAGAACATGCTTTGCAGCTATCCAATGGTCATGTATGGGTTCCACCTAGAATTGGCTTAAGTTATTTACAACAAAGAAAATATTTGGTCGAGTATTGTTGACGGGCGAAATTGACCACTCGTCAACTGGAGGAGTGAATCCGGTCTGGGGTTGTCTAAATAACCCAAGCCATTTGGATAAATCCACTCCGACGGGTTTAGCGACTCCATTAGCCGATCTAATTCCTATGAAAGTGAAAAGACAAAACTAATGAAACTAACTAAATAATAAAAAATAAAAATAAAAACTGCTGGAAACTATATACAGTCTAAAATATATTCACAGCTTGCTAACTAATAAAATAGTAGTTCTACTTATTTAATATACAGTGTATTGATATGATTAAATCTCTATTGTATGTACAATATTCACAAAATGCAAATTTTGATCGAAATATGCAAAATCATATATGAATTAACTTATGACAGCGAAGCTAGTGTTTTTGATTTTTTATAACTTTTGTAAACAGGAAATGAAATGGCAGCTATCTATTTGAGAAATAAAAATAACAATAGATGCGATGTATTGGACTACAAGAAATTCTTATATTAATTAAGCTAATAAAATGAAACTAGTAAACTGACCTGAAGTATTATCTCCTATTCATCTTGTGCATAACGTCTACGTTTGTTGTTTGATGAGGCCAACCCACACCAGATTTTACCAATGCTTCTCGTAAACGCGAAGCAGTAACGCTTTGAATGCTAATGACATAATGTCACATACCCAGATACCAATTTGTCACATACCCACTACAACATAATAGAATTTTAATTTTTCCTCAAGGGATAGAATCCCCGAAGTCCTACCGGGGTCTAGTGCAGGCTAGTTCTTCCCTGTTCACCTCCCTGTGATCGTGGATTAGGATCACAGGCCAAACAAACCAGGCACCTTTTCGTGTTTCGTGACTCAGCGATACAATTGAGTCCAATCTTGAAGGTGGAAAGGCAAGTGGGCTTCGGAATGAAATCCTGGCCGTAGATCTGGGCACGCAGATTTTGGTTGTCCAGATCTACCTGCCGCTTAACGACAAAGCACTAGCTCCCTTTATTTAGTCCCTAGTTCGATAGGACCACATACGTGCCTAAATGTAGGTGCCTTTCATAGCTCGCGACCTCACGAGTCGTGAGTCGAAGACCCTCGAATTTTCTTCACAAATCACCGATACCCGAGATCACGAAATGGGTATAGCTTCCTTCTGTCAGCGTCCTCTGCACGTGACCGCTAGCTAGGCTAAACTCTAGCTCCTCTCGCTATTCGCCGCTTCGTGAGTTCAACGGTTGAACTCTCGTTCCTCCCTTATGTGATCCTCCGAGACTTGAAAGTCAGCGAAGGTTGACCTTCCCTTCACACTGCTCACAACTCGCCCCTTCGCGAGTTGTATCGTCGAATCTCGGCACCTTCCCTTCACGAACCCTCGAGAAGCGATATTTAATCTTCCCTCTCGCGTTCTCGCTACTCGAGACTTCGTAAGTCCAAGGGTTGAGCTCTCATGCCCTTATCCCGCGAATCCCCGAGACGCGAGAAGTCAACGGAGCATTGACTCCCTCCTCTAGGCGATGCGTGTCCACCCGTCAATCACGCGGGCCCCGCCTTGAAGTTTTTCCATATGTTCTCTTGTGCTCGGCTCTCAGCACTTCGCTACTCATGAATTTGTAAATGACTCCTTTCAATCTCCGAACTCACGAACCTCGACACGCGATGTATCGAGATGCCAGATCTCACGGTTGTCCTTCCTCTTAGATCAACAGCCCGGATCATATCACGATCTCGCGACTTGGGACTTCGTGACTCCAAGAGTCAGGTCTTCTACCTTTAAACTTACGAATCCCCGATACGCGAAATGGACAGATCTTTGCCACCTGTCCTCCAACATGGATAGTCCCGATGTCTTCGAGACTTTTTGGACGTAGTCGAGTTCACTCTTCTGCCTAAGTAAAGGATTAGATCGACGGCTTATAGGGCTCTGATGGGTCCCTGGGATCTACGGTCCAGGATCCTCTCACAACTTTGCCATTCGCGAGGTCAAGAGACTTCCTCTTATGACTCTCGATGTCCAAATCCTCGATAGGGAGGGTCTCGTGACACGTGTCCTCCTGCAGGTGGGCGGTTCAGATCTATTTCACCTTGTCATGATTTCTGAGGTCGAGTACCCTGACTCTCATCCTCCAAATCCCCGAGCTCCCGAATGTCGATATCCCGATACAATCTCCTTCTCAGTACTCTCGCTTTGCTACTCTTCGCATGAGGTTTAAACCTCGTGTAATTCTCGACGGATCCAACGACTGTCGGTTGTTTAGAAAAAGATCTGACGGCTCAGACCTGTCTCTCCATTGCGCCATTCCTAAGCTGCCTGGACATGAATCCACAATCCAGATTCTTTCACGCACCTTGGGGAATCTACGATCCCGATTTCTTCGCTACTCGCGAAGATAGAGGAAAAAGGGTTAAGGCATTTTACGCCCTCATTTATTCCTTCGATTTAACAGTCGTGAATGACCGCAGATCTCCCAA
>ML795682.1:223795-234001 GCA_009831015.1 Picea engelmannii | reverse complement strand
GTTTTCTAGTTTTTGGTACAATGAGTGATTCAATAGGTTCACATGGTTACATCAAATGATCAAGTTGTTATGGTTCTTCATTCCTACATTCTGGAAGATAGGTGCTTTCTTCTTTAGGCTTTTCATATTCTTCTTATTCCATGGATTCTTCAATAGATTTATTGAAATCCATCTTCTCATTGAAGGTTACATCTCTGTTGACTTCAATCTTATGTTGTTATGGAATATAGATTATGTAGCCGTTGGATGATTCACTATATCCAACACATATGCCCTTCTTTCCTGAGGGTTCTAGTTTCTTCCTTTTATCCTTGGGGATATGAATGTAAACAGGGCACCCAAAGATTCTTAAGTGTTCCACATTGGGTTTCTTTCTTGAGAAGGCTTATTCTAGAGTCATATCCTTCAATATGTGGTGGGGAATTATGTTATGGATATATATTGTTGTCGTGGCTGCTTCTTCCCATAAATACATGGATACACCTTGGTCGTTCATTAGTTCCTTCACAGTTTCCTCGATGGATCTATTATTCATTTCTACTACACTATTTTGTTGAGGATTATGAGGAACCTTAGCTCCCTCCTAATCCTTGTTGTTTTTCAAAAGGCGAAAAAATCTTTGGATGTGTATTCTCCTCCATTATTTGTTCTCAAAGTCTTGATTTTCTTGCTTGTGAGGTTTTCTATTTCTGCTTTGAATTCTTGAAACTTGTTGAAAAATCCATCCTTTGTCTTCAAGAGATATAACCAATTATTTCTTAAGTAATCATCTATGAAGATTACATAATAAAGAGAACCTCCTAGATATTTTACTAGCATCGGACCACAAACATATTAATGTATTAGATCTAGGATTTCCTTAGATCTATTATTGCTAATTGAGAATGGCTTCTTAACATTTTTACCAAGAGTACATTCTCTGCAAATTCCTTCATGTGTAGATTGTAGTTATGGTATTCCTTCAACTATTTTCTCGAGGAAAGGTAATGCTTGATAGTTAAGATGAGCATACCTTCTATGCCAAAGTTCACTGGGATTGAATTCATCATGTGTTACGATGAAAATCACTCTATGGCATGGGGTAAACCACAAGAGATGGAAATGATAGCAGAAATCAACTCTAATCTCAAGTATTCTATATAAACAAATATGATAACAAGACAAGATAAATATCCTACCTCGTCCAGATGTTTGATGAAGTCCACCATTGAGCACTTGACTCAAAGAAATACACCTGCAACTTGTCCTCAACAACCAAAATACGCAAGCATATGGTGATGATATATAAAGTTAACACAAATAATAGCATAATCCATCAATATTCATAACAAATATTCCCATGGAATAACAATTCAAATATTTGCAAGACATTCATTGGACGAGAAAAGAGTATTTCTATTAAAATGTAATCAACAAAAGTATATGAATGACAAACTTTTGTGTCGAAGCGTTCAAAACCGAGAAACTAAGTCCCTTCCAGTTGGGCCTCCACCACTTCAATTCTCCACCAAAGGCAAGCTCATATAAGAGATACAATGAGGTTCTCCATCAAATAGGGAAGAGCTTGGGGGATGAACAATGTGTTCAAAATTAAAAGGACAAAGGGATGCAGACTCAATATGAAGTGAATAATTTCTCCAGAGTAACTTTGCTCTCAAAGTTGAATTCTTCTCCTTTTCTCCACGGCTTGGATATGGCCCATTTATATCCTTCAAATGGAACTGAAGGGTTGAGTCGGAGCATTTTCAGTATATGGAAGGTCAAGGATCATGGATCTCGTGACGTGACATGGAAACCCGACACCATTTTTTTAATTTTGGGCACAAAACCTGATGTATGCGGGTTGTAATGGTGCAACTTGTGTATACACATGTTGTATAGTTTTTAGGGTGCGTATATGTGGAAAAATACAATTTTTAGCTCTGGGAACTACAAAAGGGGACTTCGATTCTGCACAGGGAAATGGAAAAGGCCTTCTGAGAAATTTGCATGGGGTGAGGAAAATATTTCTATAAAATATGCCCCCTAATGTGTGAGGTTAGAGGAGTATCTGTGATTGTCGAAATACATTATAATTCCCAGAAGTGGAGTAATGGAGACCTAGCTGGACGAACTAGTTTCTCATAATAATATTATAATCCATAATGACTTTATGCACATGGCTTCCAATTTGAATTACATTACAGATCCATGTGGAAATATACCAAACAATTATTTATGGCCATGAATAGGAAATAAAAAAGTAGATACATGTCAAAGGATGTCATAGTCACGAACAAGGCCTAGTGAAAACCAATCTTAAAACCAATCTGAAGATATCTATATATAATGGAGTACAATATGATCTCCCATGATCATTGAAGTCATATAGGTACTGGTCCAATGAATGATAGCAACAACTCCAGAAAGTTGTGACTATGAACTGATGTCTTCAAGTCTTATACACAATCTGACAAAGGTGCAAGTCTACATCATGTGTATAAAGGAGTTGAGGTCGAACACATTGAGACTTCGTTTGATTACCGGTCATTAAGGTATATTGTTAACAAACGTGAGACAACATATCGATAATGAAAGTAGGTATCAAGGCACCGAGCACATTCTTACAAGTGTGAATAAAGGTGTTGAGGTCGAACACTTGAAGAACCCATTGATCAGGAGAAATTGATGTATTCCCAACTGTCGATGGCGAGAGAACCTACCATTGATGACTGCAATCCTCTAGGTACTCATAGTACTCTAGGCCTTATTTCCAGAATGGATGGGTTGAATTCGATGGAAGGAGACCTGATAAAAGGAGAGCATTAAGGCATTGATGATGTTGCCCTCTCTCTCGTCTGATGTTGTTGTAGAATATCCTTCTTGTTAAGGGGGAGTGTTGAAATAATGTAACTGCAAAGTGTATTCTAATAATTATTGATGTATTATTCATTAGATCAATCCCATTTTTCAGATTGATCATGTCGGCTATTGTAAAAGACCAAATCCCCTTTTGCGGATTGGTCAAAACATAATTGTAATAGGCAGAATAAGAAGTCAACCCTGGAATATATTAAAGGGCCCCAAAATATATATTAAAGGTGGTTAGGACCACCCAAAAGAAGAAGTCGGCCCTGCCAATGAAAATACACCTCCACAGATGCCAGAGTTGTATAAATAAGGAGGCTAGCGCCTCACTTAGATACACACACACTTGTTCATTGAGGATCAAGTTTTGGAGCTGCAATTGGAGAAGAGAGAGAGAGAGAGAGAGAGAGAGAGAGAGGCGCATTCTTGGGAGAGGACTTTCTGTATTTGTTTGAGTTATCTTTTGGCATTGTATTGCCTATCTATAATAAGGAAGTTTTTGCTGGGTTTTCTCCCCCATGAGGGTTTCCCAAGATAAATGTTGTGTCTCTTGTGATTGTGTATTTCTCAGTGATCCTATCTTATGCTATTGTTATCTAGTGAAATGCAAAGAACTCTAATAATAGCTTAAACCTTAACATGGACTAAGTACTAAGGCAAACCTAAATATCTTGCGTTTAGGCTCTTATGATTGCCTAATTGGTATGGACTGGTTGGACCAACACCACACCATCTTAGATTGTCGTAACAAGGCATTCACTTGCCTGGATGAAGAAAGGAATCAAAGGATGGTCCAAGGAATTCCCAAAGCAGTTGTTGTCAAAGAAATCTCAGCAATGCAGCTGAAGAAGTGCTACAGGAAAGGCTGCCAATTATTTGCAGCGCATGTGGAGGAAGCATCTAAGGACGAGGTCTCAAAGATCGAAGACCATGCGGTATTAAAGGAGTTTGAGTATGTATTCCAGGAGGTACCAGGACTACCCCCGGAAAGAGATATCGACTTCTCTGTAAACTTGATGCCTAGAGAAACTCCAGTGTCGAAAGCTCCTTACAGAATGAGTACGCCAGAGCTGAAAGAACCGCAGTTGCAGCTTGAAGAGTTGCTGAAGAAGGGGTATATACGCCCAAGTGTGTCACCTTGGGGTGCCCCAGTCCTGTTCGTGAAGAAGAAGGATGGGACATTGAGATTATGCATCGATTTCAGACAATTAAACAAAGTGACTGTTAAGAACAAGTATCCTTTGCCGCGGATCGATGATATCTTTGACCAGTTAAAGGATGCTAAGATATTTTCGAAAATAGATCTTAGATCAGGATATCACCAGGTAAGAATAAAGGATGAAGACATCAATAAGACTGCCTTCAGAATAAGGTATGGTCACTATGAATTCACAGTGGTGCCATTTGGGTTGTCAAATGCACCCATTGTTTTTATGTGTTTAATGAATGGTGTATTCAGGGACTATCTGGTTAAGTTTGTCATAGTCTTTTTGGATGACATCCTCGTGTATTCCAAGTCGGAGGAAGAGCATGAACAACATCTAAAGATGGTGCTGCAAGTGTTAAGGGAGCACCAGCTTTATGCCAAATTGAGCAAGTGCTCATTTTATCAAAAGCAAATCCATTATTTGGGGCATATAATTTCAAAAGATGGGATAGTTGTGGATCTTGAGAAGATTGGGGCCATCGGAGAATGATTAGCGCCTAAGAATGTAACAGAAGTCAGATCCTTTATGGGTCTAGCTGGTTATTACAGAAGGTTCATTGCAGGGTTCTCAAGTATAGCTTACCCTATCACTTCCTTGCAGAGGAAGGAGAAGAAGTTTCAGTGGACATAAGATTGTGAAAAAAGCTTCCAACGATTGAAGCAGTTGTTAACCAGTGCTCCAATCCTAAGGATTGCAGACTCGAATGAAGACTTTGTGGTGTGTACAGATGCATGCAAAGAAGGACTGGGAGGAGTCCTCAGTCAGAATGGGTTCGTAATTTGTTATGAGTCCAGGAAGCTGAAAGAGCACGAAAATAACTATGCCACTCATGATTTGGAGTTGGTAGCTATCATTCACGCTCTGAAGAAATGGAGGCATTACCTCATGGGAAAAAGGTTTGAACTGAGAACAGACCATGACGGTCTGAAGTATTTGTTTGATCAGCCAACCTTGAATGCTAGGCAAAGTAGGTGGTTGGAGTTCCTTTGTGAGTATGACGTTGATATCAAGCATATCAAAGGAAAAGAGAACAAAGTGGTTGATGCACTCAACAGGAGAGTGCATGAATGACATGCTACAACCATTAGCATGTACCGAACGGATATTAAAGGCATAATTTAGGAGGTTGCAAATGCAGATTTGCAGTACAGGGATTTGGTAGCAAAGCTACAACAAAGTGAGATGCCGATGGAACACTTTTGTACAAGAACATAATTTATGTACCTAATGTCCATGACTTGAAACTTATGATTTTGAATGAAATGCATAATGTGCCTTATGCAGGGCACCCTGGATATCAGAAAATTGTGGCAGCAATCGAGAGCCATTACTTTTAGCCAGGTATGAAGAAAGAAATTGCAGATTACATCGCTAGATGTATGGAATGCCAAAAGGATAAAGTTGAGCATTGGCACCCAGCAGGGTTGCTACAGCCTTTACCCATTCCTGAGTGGAAGTGGGAGCTAGTGACAATGGATTTCATCACAGGATTGCCTAGAACCAACAAGCAACATGATTCAATCATGGTGGTGGTGGACAAGCTTATGAAAGATGCCCATTTTATTCCATTAAAGACTACACACAAGGCAACTAACATTGTTGATATTTTTATGAAGGAAATAACACGATTGCATGGTATTCCCAAGACAATTGTGTCTGACAGGGACCCGAAATTTACCTCAAAGTTCTGGAAGGGGTTGTTTAAAGGGTTCAGAACGAATCTGAACTTCAACACAACCTATCATCCTGAGTCTGATGGGCAGACATGGAGGGTGAACCAAGTGATAGAAGACATTCTAAGGATATATGCGATGGACAAACCATCTAAATGGGAAGACTACCTACACTTGGTAGAATTCGCCTACAACAATGGGTATCAAGCATCGTTGAAGATGAGACCATTTGAAGCACTTTATGGCAGAAAGTGCAATACTCCAGTAAGCTGGGATAATCCAGATGATAGAGCAGTGGTTGGATCAGAGTTAATCAAGGAAATGGAAGAGCAAATGGTAAAAATTAAGCAGAATTTAAAGGCTGCCCAAGACAGGCAGAAGAGTTATGCTGATAAGATCAAAACCCACAGGGAGTTTAAAGTGGACGATCATGTTTTCCTGAAAGTAAAAGCTAATAGAAGTTCCCTGAAGTTGGGAAACTGTTCAAAGTTGGCAGCCAAATTTTGTGGGCCATTTGAAATCCTAGAAAGGATTGGGCTAGTTGCATATATGATTGCATTGCCTGCATCCATGACTGTACATAATGCGTTTCATATTTCATTACTTAAGAAATATATACCTGATGTTAATCATGTAATCGATTGGAATGTGATTAAGGTGGAGCAAGAAGGCATCTTGCAAGTGTATCATGTGTGCATATTGGACAGAAGAGCAAACAACTCTCAAATCGAGCCATAGGGCTTGTAAAGGTCCAATGGACTTGGTACGGTCATGAGGACACAACATGGGAACATGAAGATGCTATGCGGGCATAGTACCCACATCTTTTTGAAGATTTTGGAAATCTTGTTGATGCTGTGTAAAGAGTTGCACTAAGGACAATGCAAAAATAAGGGGAGGGGATTGTAATACCCCATGGACGTGCCCCAGTTATATTATGAATTATAATCATGTTTATAGGTTGGTGAGCCGAGCAATTGTAAGCTGGTAAGCTTATGTGTAAGTAGGCTGGAGAGCCTAGGTGTTAAAGGCCAAGAGCCTATTTTTGTACACGTAATTATGCACTTTGTTAATATATAAACATCGCTGCATGCAGAGTGACCATGAAGAAAGAGTGATGGGGGACTAAGCTTCCACAAGGCTAGGTAAGGGAAAGGGGACTGAAGGTTTGGGCCTAGGGGCTAAGCTAGGGGGCTTACCTCTAAAGGGGATAATAATTTATTATTATTTCCTAAAAGGCTAAGGTAGAAAATTGACCAAGTGTTGTCCTAAGTTCCTGGGAAAAGGAACGTATGAGAAGTGGAGTGCATGCAGCTCCAGAAAAACATGTGTCGACCTGGGCTCATGCAGCTAAAACCCAAGAGTCAGCTCGTGTTGGGGGTTGGCTCCCCATTCTGTCATCCTTCGCCTGAGTTTGTTGTCCATTCTTCCATCCTCCACTTGAACCCGTTTTTGGCCTCTGCGTCTGCATCTGCATAACTGCGTGCAGTGAAGGTTGTTTGTGCTGCCATTTGCCCATTCTTCATCTCAACTAGTTGTTCTCTATCACCGACCTCTGTACATCCGCGGTCACCTGAGAAACCACTCACGAGAAGGGGGAAAAATCGACCCGTGTGTCTTGTGAACCTAGGGAGAACTGCAGATTGATCCGCATCTTCTGCGAAGCCCGAGCATCCCGTACTTGTCTGTGTCGTGTGTGTCATAGTTGTTGGTTGTTGTGGCCATGCAGTCCCTTGGCTGAGTGTGGCTTGTTGCCGTCGTCTGTTCCTTGCTGAGCCTTGTTGTTGTCCTCCTTGTGTGGGAACAAAGTTGAAGAAGCAGGTTGTCAGGCCTGTGTGCAACACTCTCTCCAGGCGAGGGAGGTGGTTGTGGTTGAAGAGGCAGGTTGTCAGGCCAGTGGGCAACTCTCTCCAGGTGAGAGAGTTTGCTGGAAAGTGGTTTTCTCCTAGAGAGAGTCCAGTACCAACTACAGAGCTCTGAGAATTTCGGTCTGGCCTGTTGCTGAAGCCCAAGGCAAGGGAGGTGAAGCATCCGATGGACTGTGTGACAATGAAGGTGTATACTCATGGGGTGGGGCAGGCATGTGGGGAATGAGAGTCCATGAGTAGTGGGCGTAAGAAGGCTCTTGGGAGAGAATCCTTCCTCATAAACTGTGTCTTCCTATTGACCTTGCCTAGCCTAAGATTTCCTTGCCCGGTGGAGCTTAGTCCCAGCTCGGGGGTGACCTACTACTGAGAGTGATGAGCAGTGTGGTGTAAAGCTAGGAGGTTCGTGGAAGGTCTGCATGCAATTGGTGGGCTTACTCCAGATAAAAGATAAGTATCATTGTTGTGCTTAATTATGTATTTTATGCATGTTTTGCGATGCTTGTATGTTTTCATGTATTTCATTGCATGTATTTCGTTGTTGTTAATTCTATTGATTCTGTATGGTAGCAGTAATTCTGTGATTATTGTGATTAAGTGTTTTAATTCGATTAAAATGCATGTTAGATGTATGTATTTCCGCATGGTAGCATTGCCCGACTTGTTGGTGGCTAGGGATGTTACAGCTGGAAATTCAAGTAGGATAGGATGGTCAAGCAGTCCAAGAAGGCCAAGAGTTTATAAGCCAAAAGTTTAAGAGTTGTGAACTAGAGGCCCAAGAGCCATGAAATAGAAGGCCAATAGTCATTGGTAAATATTATAGAAGGAACCATTGTAGTCATGCAAATGGGTTCTCTTTTGGCATTGTAAGCTACCCTCATATTTTGATTAGAGAATTTGTTAGCTTGTGTTCGTATACTCTTGCAAGTTGTGGTTGGTTATAGAGTATTCTCGCCATTCATGATTTTATTAAAGCTTGTAGGGATGGATATTATAATATGTAGACTATGAACTTGTACTTTTCATTTTCTAGGTAACATATCCAGGGGAAAACCCGAGGGCACTTCCCCTCATTATGAGGATGGCATTAACGGTAAACCCTAGATTACTCATGGCACAAGGCCATGTCAACAATAAGGCTCAAATCCATTCCAATATACTCATTAAGAGATCAACATGTCACTTACGATAATTGAACCCAGGTGGGGAGGATAACACCACTCCTCTCAACCACCTAGGCCAGACCCAATTGACATACCATTCTCATGCTCGCAGTGTCTATGCTTACTTATCTTATGCAATGCCAACAAGTTGATGTGAAGCGGGTATCTCACGGTGACTTGTAGGCTATCCTTAGTTTCTCAAAGTTGCTTTAGGGTTTTTGCAGGTTATAGCTAGTCGACTATTCCCAATGCTATTTGTATTTCTCCCTTTGTTTCATGTCAATATGTTCTTAAACTCTCATAGCCAGGATTAGATTAGTTGTTATATTATTGCATTTTGTATTTGCATTCATAGTTGCATTTCATTTAATTAATAAACCTAGATTATTATAGTTGGGCCATAACTAGAGAGTTCACCATTTTCAATGGAGGAAGGTCTAATTGGGCCCTTTTCCTAAGTGAAATTGTGAGGTTGACAATGGACAATTACATGTACCAATAGGTTCTTATTGGTTGAAATGAGTGGTTGTAGGTTTAGGGGTTGAACAAATAGGATTGGGAACAATGGCTTCGAGGATGATATTAGAGCACAAGAAAGATGGTGAACGTCCCAACACCAGGTCACCCCCTGCAATCACTAGTTGGGCTCAATGACCAAAAAGAATAAGCCTTGGGAGAAGAATGCTTTGATCGCTCAACCAAAAAACATTGTATGTCCTATTAAGGACTTTGATGATTAGGTCATGGATAAATACAAGGAATAGAGCCTTGAGATGCTACCACTACTTCCAATAAGGCAAAGATGGTTGAAGCAACTTGACTTACATAATATATGGATGGTCCAATGAGAGGAAGAAGAGATTAGGAAATGCCAAGTGAGATTTAACAAGGAAAGTGCACGAGTAATACATTGTACCAGAAAACCACAAGCAATGCACTGATAGTAATTTCATGCAACTCTTGAAAGATAAGTTGTTCAAGGAAGATGTAGACAAAGAGAAGGAGAATAAGTTTGCTAAGAAGGAACAAGACATTGCAGCTAGTTGGACTTCCACCTTTGACAAGTTCAACTTGTTTCAAGATGTTGTAATGTATGTGCCAATTAATACTTCAATGTGCTTCGAAGAAGATTACCTCCTTAAACCAACTTGGTATGAGTTTGTTAGAGTGGCCATGGTTTGTTGTGCCGAGTTTTGTACCTTTTTGATGGTGTCATGGAGTAGTTGAAGGATTGATGGATATGGATAAGTTATATTTGTAAGCCTAAGCATGCATGCAACACTTGTGAAGAATACAAGGAAGTCTGAGTATGAATGAGTGCCATTGTAACAATGCAACATCACAATGATTTGTAGATAAAGGAATTGTAATAGAATGTTGATAAGTTGATGGATGACAATTATCCTTATTCGAGGCTTCTACAAATTTCTATTGTCGCACCCCCCCCCCC
>ML795682.1:211624-222561 GCA_009831015.1 Picea engelmannii | reverse complement strand
AAAAAAAAATCAAAATCAAAATTATTGCATCATAAATCATAAAGAAAAGAGAGAAAAAAATCGCCTTTATAAACTGGAAAACTGGAGCAAAGCCTCGACGACCCCTTGACGGAGAAAGGAAAACTGGAGCAGAGCCTCGACGACCCCTTGACGGAGAAAGAAAGCGAATTTACCTCTGGATATCTGAATTTTACAGCAACTGGGGACTGAGAATGGACAAGAAAGGTCACTATGTTCGCAAATGGGCGATAGATTTAGCAGATTCTTACAATTCGTCAAGGGATATCCCCGATCCCCCTGGTTACGACCGCTCGGCTCTTGAAGTGGTAAATACGGACCTTTTAATTCAATTTTTTCGTGTTTTGTATGTTCTCTGTTTCAGTCTTTTTTAGGGCTAAATATTTTGTTAGGGCTTCCATGACGACTCAAATGTGAAGAAATGCCATTCAGAAGGGCTGTGCACCCATCATTTAGAAGTTTCCCTAACTTTTGTTCTTAATTTGGAGGACATATTTCGTTTTAGAGGGTTGAAAGTAGAGCGGCAGCTGTGAAAAAATTCCAAAATTTAGTTCACGTTTAGGGTAATAGATGTGCTTGAAGGGATTCAATGCTGGATCCCTGGAAAATAGAGGGTTTTAGCTTCTTTGTTTGTGACAAGTTTGGGTCTATCTTGTTTGTAGACGTAATAACTCCACGGGAATTGAATTTGTGACCATTGAACTCGTGACCAATGATCTAATGGGAACTCTGGGGAATCTTTAATTAATAATTTTTCAAATGAAACACCGAAAATTGCAGAAAACTAGGAAGATTGATAACAAAATCCCATAATACACTGCAGCTCAAATGCGTCCCAATTCTATAGCTTAAAACCAGTGGATTTACAATGAGTTTCAGCAGCAATATAAATCGAGAATTTTGCTGGAAAATACGGAACTGTAGAAGATGCATAAAATGGATAGAGAGAAATCTTAAAGCTGCAATGTACAAGACAAATAAGTTCTGGAAATTTATCCCTTTCTTCTCTAACTCTTTTGGCCTGATTTTCTTTGCCTTTCTGTTCCTTTAGGATTTCCCTTTAGCTTTCCTTGAGACGCAAGCTATTTCTTTAGCTTTCCTTGGAGACGCAAGCCGTTTCTTTAGCTTTCACTCATTGAACACCTTGTTCCCGTGCTCCACAACTTTTATCAGTATTTCTCGGCATTCCTGCAAAGTCAATATGATGGAATTCTGTAGCTAAACTAGTTATCTATACTCGAATGAATTCTCAATCACTTTTTCTGTAGTTTCACATTTTGATTAATTTTTGTAGCTTTATCAATTTGATTAATGATGCACATGACTCTAGTGAAGAATTGATTTCATTGTCCGCTACATCTGCCTTAATAATTCTTAATGCATTCCTCTTTGAAATCAAATTTCAAAATGTATAAAGCAGTGAACATTTCTTCAGGCTCTTCAGCAAAATATAAATTGTCTATACCATACATCCAAGTTTGACTTTCTTAGCTAACCCGAGTGACATGACATTGGGACGTGTGGATTTGAGTGTCTGAAACCAGATGTGTAGATCCCCCAAATGTGACACAGGGGATGTGTGTCTATATATATATCCAAGAAAAAAAAACTTTATATTCGATATCTCAGAGCTGAAATCAGAATATACATTGGACTGTCTTTATGACACTTTCTGAGCCTTAAATGACTCTATACTCTTCATCTAATATACGCTAACACAGACTGACACCTGATCTTACTTATTACAGTCCTCCCGAGCCATTTAAGGTCACTTTTAAGTTCTTGTGCATTTAAGCACCAAAAAAATTGTTATACAACTCTCTTTTCATGCCTTTCAGAAACAGAAACCTTTTTATCTTCAAAATACACATATCGTTAAACCATTAAAAAGATAAAGAACATTATTTCCGGCTGGAGTTCCCCATCCTTGAACTCCTGTTCAGAAAAAGGTTCCTTCCTGCAAGGATAAGGCTTCTTTAGATAACCTGTCGGCTTCAGAATTGAATTCTCTGGAATATGAGAAAAGAGATTTCAGTGAAATTGTTCTTTCCCTAAAGAACCCTCTTCAATATTGAAGATAGATCAAATTCTCAATGTGACATATATCACTAGCCCAATTCATTAGGAGCTTCGAGACTCCAAAGACTTGTAGAATATCAATACCTCTGTCTGCAGCACGTTTCATGAGAAACTATAGAGCAAAGCATTCAGCCCTATTATTTATACTTTGACCCGCTCCATACTTCAGCAAAATCTAACTATTTTCTGTTAAAATAAGAATACTCCTAGAGCCACACATACCTGGAGTTCCTTGACAAGCTCCATCAAAGAATCCCCGTGCTTTTGAATAGTCAATTTCAGGCATACTGAGATTTTTTTGTGGCTTAATCTTTACAGGCTTCCAATATCCACTGTATGATCAATAGTTTTTTCACCGGCTTTACACAGATACACTTTCTCAGCCCTTACCATTTCTCTTTTGGCCATTGACCCATGTTAAGATTTTGTTTGATAAAGCTAACCACATAAATATTTGTCTTTAGGGGGCTATTATGCTTCCACCATCTTCCACCACCATTTAATTTCCCCACCTTCACTTCTTTCATCTTGCCATCATAACCTAATTTAACAGTATAATTACCTGAGCCTTTATTTTTAGACCATTTAACTCATTCTCCTCATTTAGCTTTGAAGCACTGTGTTTTAGCTGTATTATGAATTAAGTTCATTCCCCAATTAGCTCATTATGCAAATTTAAATTCCCTGCTGATCTCCAATATTGTCTCTAATCCTATGTCTCAGTTTGAGAGGCTACATCTTCTAGACTAAAAATGCCTGAGTCATGCAGAACTTCTAGAAGAAGACCCGACAGTCTATAATTTCCCATGCATCCTATCCAGGGGTTTTCTTCAATTCTGACCTTGTTTCCTCTTCCTACTTTCCAGGCTAACCAGTTGCCTATTAAAGTAAAAACATTGACCATGGATTTCCATATTATATAAGCACCCTTTATAGATTTGATTTCCTATCTTTCCTTATCCACTCCTCCAATATCACCTATATATTTCATTTTAGTCAAATTTCTTCATAAACTTTCATTGTTTATGAGTCTCCACATTCTCTTTGCTGCCAAGGCTTGGCCGAAAAAAGGATATTTTTCAGACCCCACTCACTTCCTTTAGATTAGCTATTTTGGTCCATTTTACCCGAGGGATTCCTTCTCTTTCTCTCGCTTACCTGTCCACAAAAAACTGAAAACATTTCTTCTTATTTTGTTTAGTATTTCTTTCGGAATGTGAACCAGAGCCATCCATCCAATAAACCGGAATACTTTCCAGAATAGACTTTATGAGAACCAACTTTCCACTACGTGACAAACACATGTAACAGCAATTAGAAACTCTTGCTTCTATTTTTTTTGTACAACCACAGCCAAACTGAAAATTTATAATCATTTGGTTTTAATTGGTTTTAACATGATACATGATTCCTTTATCTAAGGGAGCAGAATTTAATTGAAATATCTTAGCAATTTGTTCTTCCAGAGCTTCTTCCAAACCATTGCAAAGTTGGAGGATTTATTCTTATTTACCTCCTTGCCTGTTGCTTTTTTTTTCCGAGAAAGAAAAAAGCTTTATATTTCAACTTGAAAGTAAAATATACATGTTCCTGTTCATCTTCAAGGGAGAAAATGAACTGCTCTTCAGATTCCTAATTTTTTTTTTGCCTCCAGGGCTTACAAAATTCATAAAGCTATTCTGAAAACATATCAACCTTCTGTTTACATTTCTCAAAAAAAGAAAACCTTACTCAATACTACCTTTACATCCAAAAAGAATATATTCTTGCAAGCATTCCCTGCTTCTTCTCCTACAGAATAAAGGACGAATCATGCACTAACACACTGTTTTGGAACTCTTGATAGGAAAAAGCACCTGCTTCCAATTCTAGCGCCTCCTTGGACAGCTGATCAGCTTTCTGATTGAGCTCCCGGTACACATGAGAGCAAGAAAACCATTCCAATTCCCCTAACAGCTCTCTGATTCTGATCATTATAGGCTGCAGACTTGCAACTTGAATCTGAACTTTGCCATTCATCCAGTCCACCACAACCAAAGAATCTCCAAATATCTGGAGCTTTCGTAAGTTTAGCGAAATTGCAAGGAAGATGAGGGCCCAAATAGCTGACAGCTCCGCTTTCATATTAGAACCCCTGCCTGGAGAGAAACGCATTTCAAAATGATGATTTGCATTAATAAAGAGGACAGCATCCACACCACAAACCGAGGGATTACCTTGGCTGGCACCATCGAAGAACCCCCAAGGAGTATCACCAATCAGATCAGGCATTATGGGATTATGTCTTTTCCTTTTATCCGGTTCTTTCTTGTAGAAGATCATCATCTGGCAAATAAGTTCCACTACCACCTCAGCTGGGATGGACTTGTTTTGAAAAATGAACATGTTCCTCACCCACCATATGAAATAGACCACAATGCTTGGTAAGGAAGCAACCTCTTTGCATTCTGAGTTTTTGCACGAATTATCGAGCCACTCCTCCAAACTTTCACCTGTGTGGGAGATTGGGATGCCAACCTTCTGCGATACAAGTTCCCAAACCTGAAGGGCAAAGGAGCAGTGAAAGAAAAGATGGGGGGCTGACTCACCCTGAACAAACACATTGCACAACAATTGGGGCTCAGCCATCCTCTTCTGCATAGAACATACCATGTCAACAACTTTTGTTCTAGCACCAACCAGAAAAGGATTTTCATCTTTTCAGGAGCATTCCATTTCCACGTTGGACGCCACCACCATTTAGATGCACCTTCAACCTGTTCCTCTGCTGGGGCCAGATAACCTAACTTAACTCAGTAAATTCTGTTTTTATTTTTATTTTTAGCCCATATAATAGAGTCTGGTTCCTCCTCTTTTAGCAAAATAAATCCTTGCTTCAGAGAATTTACATAGGCCGACCACTCTTCTGCCCAGATTTCGTTCAAATTTAAATCTGTTGCTGTTTTTCATAAGGTGCTTCTAGTGATGCTCATTCCTGGGGTCGCTGTATCTCTTAAGGAGTGTATGCCTTGAACATGGAGTCTTCTCAACAGACCGTTTGTGGTTATTAACTTATTATCTGATCCTTCCCATGGATCCTCGCTCACTTTGACGCTTCTTCCATTCCCAATTCTCCATGCAGCCCACTTACCTAGCAGTGGAAAGGCATCTACCATTGCTTTCCATCTAGTTGAGCTGGACAAAACCGATCTCCTTGGCATACAGAACCATTCTTCTATGGTTTTACCTGCTAGATAATTTGACATGAGAACCCTGCCCCATAGCATATTATTTGACATGAGCCTCCAAAGGCTCTTTGCTGCCAGAGCTCTACTAAACCACAGTAGATTGTGAATCCCCCATCCCCCTAAATCCTTTGGTCTTGCCAGAGTAGACCATTTGACCAGAGGGATACCGTCACTCTGTTTCTTACCAGACCACAGAAATTTAAAGATTAATTTGCAAATCTGATGGAAAATACCTTTTGGGATATTTGCGATAGTAGCCCAATAGACCGGAATACTGTATAGGACAGATTTGATTAAGACTAACCGCCCCCCTCTTGAGAGTAATCGATTTGTCCATGATTCAATCCTGGCTTGAACTTTAATCGCCAGCCAATTCCAATCAGCATATCCGTAAGAGTTTGGCTTTAGCATAAACCCCACATACTTGATTTCTGCATCAATATCCATTACTTCAAAGGAAAAACATCCATTACTTCAAAGGAAAAACAGGACCCCAATATATTCCTAGTTTCATCATCCAGCTCACAAACTCTGATAGAGGATTTGTTGTTGTTTATCTCCATCCCTGTTGCTTTGCAAAACAGAGTCAGAATATCCTTTATTTCCTGTATTTCCTTGATAGTACCTGCACCAAATAGCATTACATCATTGACGAAAAGTAAATAAGAAATAACCTATGATACCGATACCTTTAGCCCAAAAATTAAACCTTTGCTTCGAGCATCATGAATGAGCTGACTCAGAATTTCTGCCACAATGAGGAATAATAAGGGAGAGAGGGGACAACCCTGTCTGAGCCCTCTAGTGGGGTGAAAGAAATTGGAGGGTGGACCATTTACAAGGACTGCAAAAGATGCAGATTCAACACATCCCAAAATCCAATTAACCGAGCTTAGGTTCATCCCCATTTTTATAAGGGCAAGACGGAGAAAGGTTCAATTGACCTTGTCATAAGCTTTGGAAAGGTCCAGCTTTAGCAAGGAGGGAATTTTTTGGACCTTCATAGAATGCATTGCTTCTTGGGCCAAAGACACTGCATCATGGATTTGACGTTTAAATAAGAAGCCTAACTTTTCTTCAGAGATATAGTTGCTCAAAATGGGCTTGATTCGATTGGCTATGATCTTGGATATTAGCTTATAGATAAGATTACAACAAGAGATGGGCCTGAAGTCAGAGAAGGAGGAAGGCATGGACGATTTTGGGATAAGAGCGAGGGAGGTCTTATTTAAAGGACCACAAACGCCCAGATTCCTGGGATTCTAAGACTACCTTCAGAATGTCCTCCTTAAGGAAATCATAGAAGCTTAAATAAAATTCCATTGGCATGCCGTCCGGGCTCGGGCTCTTAGATCTTTGTAAGGCTGAGAGTGTATCAAAGATTTCCGTTTCTGTTACTCTTTCCAGCAGATCCTTGTTTAGTTCCTCAGAAGTTTTCAAAGGGTTTAGAATTTCTTCGATAGGGCAGCATTACTTCTCTTTGAATAAGGAGGAGAAAAAATCACTTCCGGCCTTAGCCACCTCCTCATGAGAGGATACCACGTCTCCATTTAAATCTTTAATCTCACTTATAGAATTGCTTGCTTTCCTGGATTGTGCAATTCTATGGAAATATTTGGTATTGCTATCCCATTCCTTCGGCCAAGTCATCCTACTCTTAAGTCTCCACCTCTTTTCTTTCTGTAAAAGCAGCCAGTGTTTCCTTATTAAAAGGGATGCTAGCTCTTTTTCTTCTTCAATGCTTAGGGATCCAGCCGGTTTTTCAGTTAGGGGGTAATTTAAAGCTTTCTCTGTGTCGGACAGATTTTGAAGGGATCTCTTTTGAAAATATCTTTCCCATACCTTTATAGATTTCCCAACTTTTATTAAATTGTTTTGGAATTGGCTCATATAGGAGGAACCTTCCTCTATGGAAAGAGGAACCCATTCTTGAAAGGCCAGGGATCGAATTTCCTCCTCCTTCAACCATGAATCATTAAGTTTAAACGGAAAGACTTTTGCTTTGTCTGGCTTGACAATTCTTAAGACTATAGGGATATGATCAAAGCAACCTCCTTCCACTATTCCAAACGAGAAACCCCACTCCTTATTTACTAACTTCTCTGAAACTAAGAAGTGGTCAAGTCTTTTGGCAATTAAATCCTTCCCCTTCCGCCCGTTCCTCCAAGTTTGCAAAATCTTTAAAGGAGTTGTCTCGTCTGGCTTTCCCCCCCAAATTTCTTTGGACGAGACTGTAAAATTTAAATCGCCACCTAAAACCACATTGTCTCCAAGCAAAACTCTAGAATGAGCCAAACTATCCCAAAACGAAATACGCTCTGAATAAGGCCTGTACAGATTAATAACTTTGAAAGAGAACTTAAGAAGAGGGTCCCATAACTCCATCATCAGTCTAGAGGAACTGTTACACACCATCTTAGAGTTCCAAGCTTATGAGCAGGCCCCTTGACATGCCTTTCGCACTGGAGGAGAAAAAGACCAATCTTTAAGCCAAGATCTAGACTCTAAGCAGACTCTCTGGTACTCATGGTTTCTTGAAGAAAAAGAACATCAAGCTTGTCCACCTGCACTAGCCTTTTGAGGGTTGATATCTTGTGGGCGCTCCCCACCCCTCGAATATTCAGAGAGAGAAAAATCATTGAGAAACATTTTGGAGGGCCAACCCTGCTCTAAGGGCCTTGTAAATCGTAGATCGCATCTCGTCTTGAATATCTTTTTTAGCTTTTAACTTTGCTTTGGATATATAAGTCTTACGACGAACTTGCCCACCTGGAGCTTTATCAAGAGCCAACCCCCCACCAGTGTCTTCCAAATGCCTAGACTTGACTTTAGAGCGAAGCAAGTAATAAAACTTTATCGACGATTTTGAACCCAAACCGACTTTGGACAGTTCCTTATATGAGGAGGGAGACCCTCGGCATGAGACACTAGAAGGATAGATCTTTTGACAAGCTTTGGGCGAATGAGGTGGAAAACCATCAGGAGGGGGAGATACATTAGAAGGTTTGGAAAACTAGCGTTCATTACATGGAGAGTGGGGAGGAGACAAAGGATCACCTACATTCTCTTTTCCTGACCTAGACAACTTTCATGGAGAACATGAAAAATAACTATTTGAAAGATTGAGGGATGGGCTAAATCCCTTTCCAAGAGAGGAAACAAGACCTTTTGCTGGCGAAGATCGCCTGGATGTCGACTTCATTCGTTCAATTGATTCGCTGCTAGAACCTTCAACACTAGAAGGAGCCCCACCTTTTTGACATGCTTCCACGCTGGTTTTCCACTTCCAAATTTTCCGAAAAGGCGAGAATTGAGAAGGGTGTCACTTACATTGTGCTTGAAGGTGACCCACTTTGTGGCACCCAAAGCACCAAAAGGGAACCTACTAGTAATCAATTCTTTGGAGCCACGAGAAACCTTGCCAAACCAACTCAATCTCATCTTGCAGGCCTTCCCTGAAATCAACCTCTACTTGTAGCCACGCCCAACACTTGGCCAACTTCGTTTCCCAGTTCGACCCTAAGTTGCAAAACTTGCCTATCTTCTTCCCTATGGCTCTAAGCATGTCTGCATGCCAAAATATCAAAGGCAGATTTGGCAGAATAGCCCAAACCTTTGTGGGTGCCTTGGGGTCTCGAGCTGGATCAAAGACAACTGACCATTCCTTTAACACCAAGCCGGAAGGACCCCAACCCCACATCTTGTTAAATTTTTTGTTTAGATTCTCCCTCGAACGAAACTTAAAACAAATCTGACCTCTGGAAAGGGTGTGGAAAACTAGACAATATCCCAAAGGCTCCATCCAATTCTCATCGATCTAGTTCCCTAAGGCCTTGCGGCATACCACCTTACTGCAAAAGCGCCCCACGACAATTTTACCCATTAGCTTTGGAATCACCCCCATAGACATGTCGTCCTCGAATACCATCTTCATAAGCTTCTTGCTGGCTTTCCAGCACTTCCGACTTGGCTTTCCTTGACTGGATAGAGAGGAATTCCTTACTTCTGAACAACTAGGCAAAGAGGAGGGACTTGCTTCAACTTTTTTCGCATCTGCTTTCGGGTTGGGGGCTCTCACTGGCTTATGGCTTCGCCACCCTAGAAATTACCTTTCCATCCAAAGGATCTACATGTCCATCTAATGGTTCAGATTTTGATTGCTCCTATGCTCTTTTACCCACCTGTCCTTTAATAAAGTTTGCATCGGTTACGAAAATATCCTCCGTATTCCCCAAGTCTCCATCATAGTCTAACCTATCAGGAACCCCGTCATCCTCCATCAGCCCAGGGATTCAAAAAATGTTGATCATTGGGTTGATGATAGCCCCGACCATCTTCTTGGGATCATCCCCCCATGCTGACGCCACCTTTGATCACTATGTTGCCGCTGCCATTAGTTACAGAGTCGGTTAACCAAACCCTAAAACACATCCTTCATTTTTTCACTCTCCTTGCTTCTTGCTTTACAATACAAGTCAAATATTTTTTGAAGCTCACCATCTCTTGTAAAGACCCTAGTCCAAATAACATAACATCGTCAATGAACATCAAGTGGGTTATATTGATAGTTCTCCCTATATTAATATCCTTTATGCGCCCCCTCCTTTTGCATTTGATATCAACCTACCAACAATTAACAAAAAGAGAAAGGGAGACAATGGACATCTTTATGCGAGTCTTCAACTTCCTATGCAGTTCTTATTAATGGATCCCTGTCATATTTTTTCAGTTTTCAAGAGGACGAGGATCCATTAATAAGAACTGCATAGGAAGCTGAAGAGAGACAACCCATTATGCAGTTCACAGCTTAGTCTGCGTGCCTATTTGAATCAATAGCAATCTTAAATACAACCAGCTTACCTTGTCATAAGCTTTTGCAAGGTCAATTTGCATTACAACTGTAGGAAATTTTCCTGTCTTTATAGAGTGCATGCGTCCTTGTGGGGTCCTAATTGCATCATGAATTTGTCTATTGGATAATGTTATTGTTTATGCCATTATTATAGTTCTTTGCATTTCAATAGATAAGAGCATCATAAGAACAAGATCACTGAGAAATACACATTCACAAGAGACACAACATTTATCTTGGGAAACCCTCTAGGGGAAGAAAACCTAGCAAAAACTTCCTTATCATAAATTGCTAATACAATGTCAAGAGATAACTCAAACCAATACAGATAGTCCTCTCCAAAAGATGCGCCACTCTTCTCCCTCTCTTCGACTGGTAAGTTGCAGCGTGCCTCTTAAGAAATGAGCAAGTGAGTTGTGTGTTAAAGTGAGGCGCTAGCCTCTCTATATATACAAGACTGGCACGTGTGAAGGGTCTTCACTGGTAGGGCCAACCTCTCACTCTGGGTGGGTAAACCCACTTTTATTATATTTCTGGGTCTCAATAATAACTGTTGGGGCCGACTTCTTATTCTGCCTATTACAATTGTCCGTTGACCAATCCGCAAAAGGGGATTTAGTTCTAATACAATTACCGATATGATTAATCCACAATGGGGATTAATCTTATAAATAATATATCAATAATAATAAGAATACTCTTTGCAGTTACATTATTTCAACACTCCCCCTTAACAAGAAGGGTATTCTTCAACAACATCA
>ML795682.1:193663-207234 GCA_009831015.1 Picea engelmannii | reverse complement strand
TCTTTAGGGTTTAACCATTAAACATATGTGAGTACATACCTCGGATAGCATTTGCAGGTAGTGGCTCCATCTGGTAGCAGCGGTAATCATTACCAAAAACTTCAAGGGTGATTGCAACTGGTTCTACGGCTGCAATTGCAACTAGTGCTGCAACCGCAACTGGTTCTGAGACTGCAACTGCAACTGCAACTTAGGGTTTTATGAGGAAACCCTAATTTTTGAAACTTTGAATTTTGAAATTCCGATCTAGGGGATAGATGCGCTGAGCTGAGGCGAGTTAGCTAGTGCAGTCAGAATTTTGAAAATCCAACTTTTACCCCCTCAAACTTGATTTGCGGATTTCTGGACTGGTGCTTCTGGTTTTTTGGTACTTCTGGTACTGTGGTTTTCTGGTACTTTGTGAAACTAGGGTTTCACTTTCCGGGAGATCTAGCCACTGAAAAGGTGCGCTCTAAGTGCCAAAATGATCCTTGGGGGAGGGTGCAACTTTTTAGGTGGTTTTGGAGTTGAAAAGCTTCACTTTTGAAAAACCCCAATTTGCAGGTACTGCAACAGTGACGTTTTTCTCTTGCGAAATATGATTCCTTTAGGTTGGATCTGATACCATGTTAATGTTTATGCCATTATTATAGTTCTTTGCATTTCAATAGATAAGAGCATCATAAGAACAAGAACACTGAGAAATACACATTCACAAGAGACACAACATTTATCTTGGGAAACCCTCTAGGGGAAGAAAACCCAGCAAAAACTTCCTTATCATAAATTGCCAATACAATGTCAAGAGATAACTCAAACCAATACAGATAGTCCTCTCCAAAAGATGTGCCACTCTTCTCCCTCTCTCCGACTGGTAAGTTGCAGCTTGCCTCTTAAGAAATGAGCAAGTGAGTTGTGTGTTAAAGTGAGGCGCTAGCCTCTCTATATATACAAGACTAGCACGTGTGAAGGGTCTTCACTGGCAGGGTCGACCTCTCACTCTGGGTGGGTAAACCCACTTTTATTATATTTTTGGGTCTCAATAATAACTGTTGGGGCCGACTTCTTATTCTGCCTATTACAATTGTCCGTTGACCAATCTGCAAAAGGAGATTTGGTCCTAATACAATTACCGACATGATTAATCCACAATGGGGATTAATCTTATAAATAATATATCAATAATAATAAGAATACTCTTTGCAGTTACATTATTTCAACAGATAAAAAGCCAAGTTGCTCTTTTGAAATGAAGCCTGATAAGATAGGATTCAATCTGTTGGTTATTATCTTTGAAATAGTTTTGTAAATCATATTAAATAATGATATGGGTCTATAGTCTTCAAATGAGCTTGACTCATTCTTTTTGGGTATTCAAGTTATGAAGGTGGAGTTAAAAGCCCCCATAATCTTTCCAGAAGTTTTGGAGTCTTTCACTACTTGTCCTCTAATAAGTTATAAAATTCATGGGGTACAGGGGGACGTCTGGGTCCCTAGCATAGGGGGTAAAATTATAAAAAAATAAAAATCCCAACAATAACAATTCATCCCATCTAAATTCATCATTGTGTGATCTAGGGACCCTGTCTCTAAAATTATAAAAAAATAAAAATCCCAACAATAACAATTCATCCCATCTAAATTCATCATTGTCCGATCTAAATACTAAATTCAAATTTGTAAATGATACAAACATGATTCATCAATCTCCATTGTTATTATGATTTATGATTTTGTCATATTTGAATACTTCACATTGAATCAATGATACATGCACATCAAAATTTCAAATTTATAACTTTTAACAAATTCATAAATGAAATACACTAATTTGGATTCATCATTCTAAATAGTACTAAGTAAAATTTAAATACCAAATAGTAGATATTGAAGTTTGAAATAGTAAATTAAAACTACTCAAAAATAGTAAAGAGTGACGAGTCAAAAACTTGGTTCGAGGTCATTACTATGACGCAAAAATTAAATTTGAAAATTAGCAATGGATAATGAACACTGAAAATAAAAGTATCTAAAAGAAATCAACATCAAATGAGCATCAAGGAGTCAATTCCATTGACTAGTCCTCTACATCCATTTGTTCCATGAAGTCATTAGGACCGTCAATGGGAGTGTCACTATTAGACTCATAGTCACCCTCATGAGTAACCAATGGAACACCAACCAAACCATGTTGGAGCTCATTCGATCCATCCTTCTCATCTATCTATGCATCCTCCTCTGGATCCACATCCCATCGTGTTGCTTGTCCCTTCTAATACTCCGGTGTCTTCTTATGTGCAAGAGGTAGGGCACTATGCACTGCAACTCGCTTCTATGCTCTCCTCGAGGTAAATCTATTCCTCTTGATAGAGTGGATGAAGCTATATGTGGACCAATTCCTCTTTGTTGCGAAGAAACTAAAAATTCGAGGTAATAAGAAAATAGCAAGATGTTGGATCTTTGGAGCATCATTCCCATGCATCCTCTACCAACCAATGGGGCATCCTGGCCTAAGTCATTACGATCTTCCTTTTGCATCAGCTTGTTGAAGGGACCATTGAGACCTGCAAACTAAATCCACCATCTCTGAAGTGCTCTCCCCTCTCCTACATTATACATCTTTGTAATGGTAGCTCAAAATCCCTTCTTGATCTCTAGATCATTAACGGGAGAAATCCACTAGGCCTTGCCATATACCATTTTGGGTTAAGTGCATGTGCTGCCATGTGCAAAGGTGTGTTCATTTGATCCCACCTACATTGAATAATAGGTTGAATTTGATTCATATAGAACTCTAAGGAGGTCTGTTTTTCAGGAATGGATGCCTTTACTTGACCCAACATGCTATCAAAAGTTTCATAGATTTCCCTTGGACTAGGAGAATCTATGTCTGTGTAGCGAAGCATCTCAACTTCAGGGTGTAAGAATGACACTAAATAACTCCAATCTATCTACTAATCATTATCCAATATCTGAAGCTTGATCTTCTTCCCCTCATCTATCTTGGATTTTGTCCACCTATTCCAATTTGGAGTCACAACCATGGCCTGCAATGGTGATTGCGCCTCCAACATCCTCTTCAATAATAGATAATAGGTGTCATATCTAATCTCCATGGTCTTGACGATTTCCTTCCTCGAGTGAGGCTTGTACATGGCCAATGAGGTGTGTCTCTTGCAGATAAACATCTGCACATCTCTTGTAGTTGTCACCAAGGTGGATACCAAAAGAATTTTTCCATTGTCTTCCAGTGCATTGTTGAGTGCATGCACACAAGGGGTCCAAAAAATATGCATGCTTGTATTTACTCTAAACTAGGAACCTGGCTTATTTGCACACTACTGTTGCATCTGTCACAACTTGCACGACATTGGCATGCCCAACCTCCTCTATATCATCCCGAAGAGGCTTAATTTGGAAAGCCTTTGTGCTTTCTAAAACAATCAATAACTCTAAGAAAGAAAGGCCTATCTATCCATGTAACTATGATGTTGATAAGTGGACGTTTGCTAATTTCTGTTGACCCATCCATAATAATAGAGCAACCTTCCCTCACCTGTGTTTGTCTCATTTTCTCTTTCTGCACATCAATATTGGACACTTGCCTTTCTAAAATCACTAACCTTGACTTATGTTCACCTGAGGGCACATATGAGGGTCCTAATGCTGCAAATGCATAGACCATCTCCTATAATAAGGAGAGTGACTGACATGGAAAGGAATGCCTTTGGAAAAAAGGAATTTGCCAATGGGATCATCTATATCATCACAATTCAACTTACTATACATCCTGTAATAGTTGGTCCTATCGCACAATAACTAGAACCCTTCTATCGGATGAACTAGGGCTTTGACAATGTTTTTGTAGGGGGTAGTTGACCCAGTGGAGTACATTGCTTTGGAGGATAGATGGAGTTCGTGGAGGCTCGTGATGGAGTGGTGTGGACCTGCCTTATATAGCTACATCACCTTGGAGTCATTATGGTGCGCAACATCGCCATTGGAACACAACACTTGTACTCTAGAGTAGACATCACTTGTGTGGCCTACAAGAGTTTATGTGGTTGCTTGTAAGGGCTTAGGCCCACATAGTATTGTTGGCCTCCCTTACCTCATATAAATAGAGGAAGGAGGGAGTCTTTTCATCAATCATCAATTGTATCTTTCTCTTTGTATTTTTTTTCTTGGAGAGATTTGCTAGGGTTCATGAGTTCATGAGGAAACCCTAGGAGAAGCTATGAAAGGGAAAGAGGACATCTTGGTTTGGAGTTTTCTCTTGTGACTAGGGTTTGCTGTTTTGAAGGAGACATTGGAGATGATGATCAAACATATTCATTCGTTCACTTGTATTCATTCTTGTGATGAGATGTGACTAAGAGAAGAGAGTGTGCTCTCTCTCTCTCAAGTCTTCACTTGTCCCTATATTCTCTCTCTCTTGAGGCACCAGGGTTTCTTGGTCTTCTTGGAGTTTCTTGGAGCATCTTGGAGTTCTAGGGTTAGGGTTTATCCCTTGGAGATTGGAGATTAGGGTTTTGAGAGAAAACCCTAGGGTAGATTTGTGAAGAGAAGAAGAGAGGAGGATGCTTTGCCTTGGAGGTCGTGTTGGAAAGATTTTTGCACTTTGATCTCCTTGGTTGAGCTAGGGTTTGATGATTTACCTTAGTTGGGGCTTTTTGGATAGTTGGAGTTTTTATATTACCTTTGAAAGAAGGCTATGATATATACTTGTACTTCATTTTGAGCTTATATATGAAGTTACAAGCTGTCTACAACTTATGTCATTTTAGATTTGAATTTCAGCTATATATGTTCTTTATTCTTTTCTATTTACAACCATTTATGTCTTGCTGACTGGACACGAGTAACAGGGCAAATTCTTAAGTGATTTGACATACAAAGAAGAGTATAAGGGGCTGTTTTTACTGCTGTAAAAGTGCATTTTCAGATCTGATTATTGGCTGATAAGTTTCCCTAAAAGAGGCTGAAACTTATCTCTTTGTTTGATATCTTTTCTCCTTGAATTGTCGTGAAGTTTGGGGCTGTTTAAAATGAATTATTGTGATCTTTCTGCTGCTGTTTTATACTTTTAATTTACAACAATCCTAAAGGCCAAAAATTCTAGGGCTAAAATCTAGGAAACTCTCTATGAAGAAGGTGAGATTTTAGTTTTGTATTAATTGCTCGAGTACATGAAATTTCCACATGGTATCAAAAATTGTATGGTTTGAGATATCTCTTGAGTAAAAGGGAGTTTATGTTTAAGTTGGATTTTACCTAGGAAAGGTACTTGACCTAGTTAAGGTCATTGGGTGCGAAACCCTACGTTGCTTGAGAGAAACACCCTGACCCTTGGAAGGGTTGTTTCTTCTTCATATTGCCGATTTTCCAGGATGGATATGGCTTTGGTCTCTTGTTTATCTTTTAACTCTGTGTCTAGTGTTGGTTGGTATGTGGACAATGGAGCCTTGAGACATATGACAGGTCTTTATTCAACAGATTTTAGAAGCAAGGAGGCATGATCATTGAACTTGGTGATGATGCCACTTATCCTGTGAGAGGAGTTGCCTCCATTTCCTTTCAAATGCTTTCAGGTGATGTTCTTGATTTGGATTTTGTGTTTGTTCTTGGTTTGAAGAAGCATCTTCTTTCAATGTCTTGTATGACATATGTACAGTGGATAGTTGCTCTTGACGGAAAACAATACACCACCAATGATTGTAGTCTGGCTAATCTGAGGACTTTGGTTAGAGGGGTGAGAGAGGGTGGCCTTTACGGGTTACTCACTGTTCCAGTGGCACTTGTACATTCTAGCAAGAGGTTGGATGAGCATTCTAGGGCTGAAGAGGTGTTAACCCCTGGATTTTCTCCCTTGAAAATCTTGAGAATTAAGAGCCAACAGGGTCATTTTTGATGGCATTCAAAGATTTTCCCAGAGACGGTTGTGTTTTGAGCCAGGGTTGGTTCCCACTAAGCACAGGTACATGATTGGTTAGGTAGTGTTCTTTATTTCAGAGACAAATTCCATGGACAGAGAGATATCACTATAGTATAGTATAGTATAGTCCCTATTTTTGAGGAGATAGAAATCAGATGCCCGCATGGTGATATTGATTATACAGTTTAGGTCCTTGCAAGATTTTGGATCCAGTGAGCCTTTTCCAGATGACATGTATGCAATTTTCTATTTTAATATTTTAGTAGCTAGTGATCCATGGTTCGGATGATGACTCTGATCACATATTCAGATTCCTCTCTGAAAATCGAATCTGATGAGTATATTTTCATTGACATGCGAGGATATTCTATTTTTAACAGTGTCTATTTTTAGACATACTATTTTTAGCATGTCTATATTTAGTAGGGCTATTTTTAGCAGGTATGGTCACCATGTGGGGTGCTGAGTGGAAGGTAAAAAATCTGACATGTGGATAATTCCAGAACATGACATATGGTGTATGCAGGTATGGTCACCATGTGGGGTGCCAAGTGGAAGGTGAAAAATCTGACATGCAGATAATTCCAGAACATGACATATGGTGCATTAAATGCATGGGGCGTACTTTCCAAGGAGATGAGGCACATTAATTGATTAATGAGGGTGTGTGAGTGGATGTGTTTGACTTAACTCATGCTCAACTCATTTTCTCTTTCACTCAACTCGTCTTATCCCACTTTCCTATCTTCCCATGCACCTTATCCTTGTCAATTCCACTTGGGCGCACTTCCCCATACACTCCCACATGTGTGCATGCTTCCTTCACTCTCCCACACATGTGAACTTCCATTTAATGCACTCCCTCTCATCTCTCACTTTTCATCATTCCTATCTTCCTCTTCTTAGTGCGTGCATTTCACACATGCACCCTCTCTCCTAATCCCTCACACGTGCACCTTTTTTTTGTCTCCCTTACACGTGTGGCACTATTTATCCACTCCCTCATCCCTCACACACTCTTTCTTTCCTCATGCACATTTATTATTTCATGCACACTTATTCATTTTCTCATGCGCTTTACTTTCCAAGTTTTCACTTATGCGCCCTCCTACTCTTGTCTTGGGTAGTGCACCCTCTCTCCTATTTAATGAGGCTTCTCCTCATTGTTATGGTCGACTTTTCTGAGCAGCAACAGTACTCTCTCTCCCTCTCTCTCGTATTCTCATTGTTCTAGCTTCTAGTCTTTGATTAAATAACAATACTCTACCGGTTATGTACTTGTGTTTAGTGGTGCAAATAGCCCTTTGGCAAGAGCAATAATAAAGATTTGGTGTGCTGGTATCAAGCTGTTGAATATTGTCGGTATCATATTTGATTTTTATGCATTGATTAGTTGTTTTTAGCATATTGTTGTGGTGTTTCAGCGTTTTAATATCACATCTTTCTCTTCTTTTCTTTAATTTAAAATACTCTTGCTGCAAGGTATTGTCCAAATAATATTTTAAACATTGTTACTTACCCTTCGGTGGCTTAAATACTATCCGAAGACGAATTTTCTTGCTGCTGTTTTAAGGCATTTAATTGCAGGTTTTGCAGGTTTATGACAGCAAGAAATAACTTAGGGACACGCCCCTGAGGTTGGCACGCACCAGCCCGAATGGAGAGGAGGTTTGTCGGTGACACTTAGGGCATTCTCTCCTAGAATCAGCATTCTTTTACCCGTTGATTTTACTGTATTTCAGATCTGATTTAGGGTCAAAAAGTGTACTAACAGGAGGCACTTGCATGGTGGGATGCCATGGTGATAAGTTTCAAAGTTTCAAACCTATTGTGGTTTCAATGATTGATTCCAGGATTCAAGATGTTGTGATAACATGCTGTTTTGGTGGATATAGTGATACTTCCACAGCTTATAGGATTGAGATTCTGACATAATGGGAGACTGTGGTGAGCAAAGATGTGATATTTGATGAGGGTGTGAGATCTTCTAGATCACAGGATTCTCTTGCAGTAATGGAGGAGAATGTAGAGGTTTTTGTTCCAGAGATTGGTTTAGAGACTCTAGATGAGTTAGATTCAGAGATTCAGGATGAGTAGGATGTAGAGGGGGTTGAGGCGAGATTGAGTATGGATATGCCCTCACCTACTCCAGATTGCAGGAGATTAAGATGGCCCACTTAGACATTATAGTATGCATGGCAAGAGGTCATTGAGCCAGGCACAACATTGATCGTAGATACTTTGTTTGCATCTCATATTGATGAGGATGTGAGATCTCTTTCAATCCACAGGATTCTCCTTCAGTGATTGAGGACAACGTGGAGTTTGTTGTTGTAGATTCAAAGGCTCAAGAGCATACAGGAGCACTCAAATTTGCAGGAAGTGCAAGATGTGCTAGTTGTGTAGTATTGGTTTCGTTTGTCCTTGAGCCTTCTAGTTGTTCATTGGAGAGGTGTTGGAGATCGTCCATACCTTGATGGAGGATGTTGTTGAGATTGACTCCAGGATAGCAGCCGATGGGAGTGGTATGGAGTACAGAGCTAGGGATTCTAGATTCTCTCAGACAGAGGGAGTTTTCCTTGATGTTGCTCTTACTTCAGGATTCTCTCAGGATGAGGGAGTTGACCTTGTTCATGTTGGTTTTCGAGGTACATGAGAGGGATTCTTATGTTGACAGGTTGATGATGACATTGCATAGTTTGGTGACTATACCATGAGTTTTGTATTCCAGGATTGACTTGATCTTGCATGGAGATGTGGTTGTCTTCACAGGATGTCCTAGAGAGTTCATGATGTGGTGTCCACTGATGTTGTCCTGTGATGCTGACTTGGAGGATGATGGAGTTTGGTAGGTTGCTTTTGCTCTAGGGAGATATTCCTTCGTATTCACAAATGTTCGTTATTCATTGGATGCTTCCTTGCAAATTATAGTGGTTGATTTTAGGACCGCAGCTAGTACTGAGTTTCGTGGAGTTGCAGAGGGAGTCGACATGTGTTAGTGTAAACACTTTCCTCGTAAAGAGATTTTGGGTAGATGGTGTATGTTCAGCCCCTGGATGGTTCGAGATGGATTTTAGCATGAGAGATGGTCCGTAATGGATATGCACAGTTGATATATCTTGCTCAGTGGATGCTTGACCTCATTTGATTGCAGGCTCAATGTTCTTCCCTTAGGTGTTGGATATCTCTTGGCAGTTTGGTGGATGTGCTTTGATTAGGTTTAGAAACAAATTAGATGTTATTGTGTCTTCATTAATTATAGATTAGGGTTTTTTAGACGTGTCTTGAACTACAGTAGATTTTTTTCTGTTAATATTTTGAATGATCGCAATCTTATCTTTTGTTGAAGTTCGTTTTGCTTGATAACTTTAAAGTTATACACTTATCTCAGGGACTATATATGTTTACTATTATGTAAGTCCTTGCTATTCTCTTGGTTTATTTTTATTTTTACATTTATTTTTTTAACACTGTTTTATTAATTTTATAATTCAGTATACAGCCTAGCGCCTGCTATCATCTTGCTAGTGTCGCATGCAATGAACAAAAATAAAGTCAATTTACTTTGTTGCTTGATTGAAATGAACTAGAGACCCTGTCAGTAGATCTGATGCTATCAGTTACATATGTCCTTCGTAGCGAAAAAGAAAGTCAGGTATCCCATATCATCATAGTCTCTTGTTTATGAAATTAATTATAGCCTTATTCCTGAACTCTTGGTTTGTAGGAATGAACTAGATTGTTATATCAGATGTTGGAGGTGATGAGAATACTCAGATTCTCCATCAAGGTCGAATAGTCTTTCATTCACATCTTTAAAATGCAGAAAATTGCTCCATTAGAAAAGTATGGATTTTATTGTATAATATTGTGACTTTATGCTTAATTTTTCAATGCACAAATTGGGCCAATTGGTTATGGCAAAAGTATGAATGTTTATTGTATACAGCCTGAGTGGTCCTAATGGTTAAGAATGGTCCTAATGGTTAAGAACATGTCTTTCCTCCTAAGAGGTCACAAGTTCAAATCCAGTACATAGACTTTACCAGTCAAATCGCTGGGCAGAGGGGGTCCCTTGTCCCACAAACAAGGGGGTCTCATACACCAATTTGGTGTCGGCTTAGCCGTGACCTTAAAAATAGATTATTATTATTATTATTGAAAGAAGGAAAGAATTATATAAATATTTTCTAAAAATCTGGAGACTGGTGTATACAGCATATTTGATTGTAGTGGACAGATTTGCCAAACTGCTAATGCTGCAAACTGCAAAATTGCCGACGGTTTACCCTTTCTGTAGTCAATCTGTTCCCACTCAGAAGGTGTCATCTGTGAAGGCCGAGCTTCCTGAGAAAGAGATTCATCTCTATATATATTAGACAATGTTAAAATGTTTAATATATTCTGTCTTTTATTCCCTTCCATGAAAACTTATCTTTGAGAATGTTGTTTGGCTTGTTTTTGCCATTTCTTGGTTGCTGCTAAACTTTTTGGGCGGCCTTTTGTTCTGCAACAGAAGCAACTCAATTTTTGCATAATGTGTGCAGTGATGGCAAAGCTTTGATTATTCTATTAACAGCATAATCATCTATTTGAGTTCTAAAAATTGTCTGCTATTAATAACTTTACGAAACTTTATTTGTTGTAGGTCTTTGTTGGATGGTTTCTATTAGAAGAGGGAATGAACCTCATTTTTAAAATTTTGTATGTGTAGGATGAGAGCTCTAGTGGTCGGCAAAAAAAGGAAGTCGAGGTGACATGGAAATCACAGGTATGGGCACTCTACTGATAAATCCTCTCATTCTCTAGTAAACATTTGCTGCTCCATACTGCAAGCAAGTTGTCTGCAATTTCTTTGTTTGTTTGCTCATACTGCATCATAAAATAGTGTGACATCTGTTCTCAGTAAATTTTCTGGGCACAGAAAAATATTTAAAAGTTGCTTAGGATCATAACCTTTTGCAATAATTTAGTACTTTGCCCTGTGCAAGCAGTGGGGAAATTTCTTTTGTTGGAAAAGGTTCAAACCTTAATGTGTATTTGCTCAAGTCTGCATACTGATTGGCAATGGATTGTTTTTTTCGATATTGACAGTATAGCAAGTGATCAAACAAACATTTCACTTTTTTATTTATAATAGTGCAAAAGGAAGCTTTGAGGCATTTCCTTATGTGATGGGTAGGCAAATTATCATGTTAGTCCTCAGATTCCTTGCCCTGCCTGGAGTTAATACTTGTGTTGCCCTCGTATCTTTCAGATGCATGTAGGTATCATTTGGTAGTTCCTTTTCGGTACATTTTGAAATAGATTTAGAGCTATTCAAGCTTACTAGTCCTTTGCTTTTTATGTTGTGAATGAACAGAAAGCTTGGGAAGTGGCTCAAGCCCCTTTTAAGAACTTACTTATGATGGGATTCATGATGTGGATGGCTGGTAGTACGGTGCACTTGTTTAGTATTGGGATTACTTTCTCTGCTCTTTGGCAGCCTATCAGTGCTCTTCAGGGTGTTGGAAAAGGTAATGTTATGTAGTGCAGTTCTGCATTGTGACTAGCATTGAGTAGGATTTCTTTTAATTTTAAAATTTTCAAAATATTAATTCATAATAAAACATTTGACCTATCTAGTTTGAAACCTGTAGCTTTTTTGTGCTCCGACTGATATCTTATAGTGATTGGAGTTGAGAACAAAATATAGAACACTGTAGTCTGTCTGGATGTGGTCTAGTGGTTGAGATGGGGTGTCGCTGCACTAGTGACCCAGGTTCAAACTCCCGCGGGCATAGAGCCCTGGATTAAAAGTCAGCAGAGTTCGACGAGATTCATATAAAATTAATTCAAAAAGAAAATTGAAAAGAAGAAGGTTGAACAATGTTCAAACTTCAGACAGAATTGCAAAGCAATCAGTTTCATATTTTGTGCACTGTTGGTTGTCTTGGTCTAATATTATGTAATGATCTGATGCGACATTGTGGACTGCAGTAACATTACTTTGCGAGCATTTCAAAATGATTGGTCCTGCATATATGTTGAATGGTTGAAATCAGCCCTATCACCTTAGCATAATATAAAGATCAGCTTTCATTTGAATTTTTGTTCCATAGACAGTTTATTGATGGTTTTGGTTTTACAGTTTTTGAGCCTTTTCAGGATTCACGACTAGACCTCCTACCACCTAAATTGGTTTACATTGGCTTGAACTTAGCAGGGATGATGCTAGGAATCTGGAAGGTAACTGTAACTGCCATTTTTATGTGCTGAAGTATATTATACTTTTCTAAGAGTTCATGTTTTTGATGTTTGTGTGCTGTGATTGACAGCTGAATACACTAGGACTCTTACCAACTCATGCCTCTGACTGGGTGTCCTCCCTCCCTCCTGCTCTGGTAAGAGTGCTCTCAATTGAGATTTATGTAGACTTGAATTCTATGGATGTATATTATCAGAAATGCTTGGAAAATCCACAGTCGTCATTTTTATATTGTCAACGTTTCGGATAGCAAACCAGATCCATTGTCAGGACAAGTACTATCCACATTCTCTATTTGAAATTCCTAACACTGTTTGGCTGATTGTTTTGATTATACCAGGAAATTGAGTATTCTGGTGGCGGGATTCCATTTGCGTAAGTCATTTTTCTTATTGGAAGTTTGTATCGCATTGAGATCCAGTTTGAAGATTTTCAACAAAAGCATCAGATCCACTACCTGTTTGGTGAATAGCATCTCATATCCGCACGGTTTTAGTTTTGAGTGACCAGTTTGTTTGATATGCAACAATGTTATGTCTGGCTTGTAATTCTACCGAGGCATACTAAGTTACAATTCTCTCACCATTAGTTGTTCTTTTGACAAGACAAACAAGGTTATTTTATTGAACCGAGAAATTTGATTAAAATGGAATATATCTTGTTACTGTTGTGATTCTTTCAAGTTCGTAGTACCATCATTACCATTCGTACGTGTGGGAAGAGGAAAAAAGTCTTTGTACAGTGATGCTTAATTGGTAATTATAACGGTGAGACAAATGTAGAGTGGTGGTTCTTTAGGGAATATAGTCGATATTTTTTCTGGAAAGTTATTCATTAAGAAGTCTAACCTATGCTGTGCATGAATTTAGTGTTTAATGGCTCCCCTCATGCTGTTTTTTAAGAAATGCTTCAAGAAACACGCCTGAAGATGCTGCACCACAAAGGACAGATTATTTCGTTGGGACTTTTTTTTTTTTTTTTTTGCGTAATGCATTTTTCTGGGGAAATTTACTGGGCACTTCTCCTCATTTCAGGGATGGTATTCGGGATAAACCGGATTCTTTAGAAACTTGAAGCTTTGTCAACAATATATTCATTATGAGCTCAACATGCCACTTGTGGGAATTAAACCTGGGTAAAGAGGATAACACCCCTCTTCAACTGCCCAAGCTAAGCCCAATTGACACTATTGTCTTCGGACTTATCCCTTTGAAACTGATGCCACGTGGGAGGAGTAAACCATAATGAAAATAAAACCTTGGTGATAGAATCTGTAAATCTCACAACAAAACCCAAAACCCTGTTGGCTAAAGTTCTTATTTTCAAGTTCTTATTTTCAGCGTCATTTTTTGTGATATGCAAGTGTTACTCCTTTACAATGAAAACTTCTACTAATTTAATGGCTGTCAT
>ML795682.1:167668-184854 GCA_009831015.1 Picea engelmannii | reverse complement strand
GCTGAGTTGTAACTGAAGTCTTAAGTCTAGTTCTATTTTAGAACTAAAGTGTAATCTTGAGTTGCAACTGAAGTCTTAAGTCTAGTTCTATTTTAGAACTAAAGTGTAATGTTGAGTTGCAACTGAAGTCTTAAGTCTAGTTCTATTTTTGAACTAAAGTGTAATGTTGAGTTGTAACTAAAGTCTTAAGTCTAGTTCTATTTTAGAACTAAAGTGTAATGCTGAGTTGTAACCAGTCCTAAGTCAATTCTATTTTCGAACTAAAGTGTAATGCTGAGTTGTAACCAGTCTCAAGTCTAGTTCTAAGTTCGAACTAAAGTATGAATCTGAGTTATGATTAACTCATGAAAACATGTTACTATTTCGAGTCTCTCCTCTTCTCCTATTCATCCTATATAAGCAGAGGTCGAACCCTCTCTTCAACTCAATTTTCATATGCAGGTTAAGGGTGAAGCAATAGAGGCACACATCAGTGATAAAAAGGCAACATACCAAAGCAACATATCAGTGTTGTATATCAACAATAGAGGCATGATATTAGAGGTGTATTTTAGCAAGGTCTTTTACGTCTTAGTCAGGTCAGAGTCATTTTGGCAAGCTCTTTAAGAGAAGAACATTCATGGTGGATATTTGTAAGTGATCTTACATTGTTAATGAATAAAGGAATATCGTTTGCTGGGGTTTTTCTCCCTGTACAGGGTTTCCCCAAGGTATATGTGTTGTTGATGTGCATGCTTACTCATCTACATAGTTATTGCTATTCGATTATGATTTGGTATTGTTGAAGTGTATTAATATGGAATCGAAGTATTGAAGAAAATAAAAGAATTAATCCGCATAAGAAATCAAGCTAATAATTTAACAAAAAGAAGTAACAATTTCAATGCCAATAGTTCGGCATAGTTGTTTGTACCCCGACCCATACCCATTTTTATACAAAAATAATGGTTTTCTATTAAGTGGAGAACTGCCCCCCCCGCATGTGGAATTTTGAGAAGCTCCATCGAAGTATGCCTAGGGTTTTGAAATGTCAATGACCTATGGTTGCCTTATTTGCAAGGCCAAAGCTTCTTTTCACTGAGGGAAGTGAGACAATATGGATAGAATTTGGGCTGCAATTGCCTATGGAATAGAGGCCTTTTCTTTGAATATCATAGCATTCTGGGCCAACCATATGCCCTAGCTAATTAAGAGAGGAAGTGATTTTATTTCCATATGACTTGGATCTCGAATCCAGGCCTTCGATGCCAGTTCCAATGTGTTTCCATCCCATATGCATCTCTGTTTGAGGCTTGTGGAAGTTTCGGTCCATACTTTCTTGGAGAAGGGACATCAAATGAGAATACAAAAAGTGGATTTGTTATCATTTTGACAAAGTGGGTATCTACCCGATCCTTATATCTAACGCCTTCTCAGATTATCCCAAGTTGAGATTTTGCCGTTTAGGTCCGCCCACATGAAAATTTTGTCTTTTTGGGGGCATTTTAGCTTCCATAATCCCCTCCACCACCAACTAAGATTTTGCTGAAAAAGGTCTATATTCAAAGCTATGTAGCCAGATTTTGGAGTGTAGGAACCTAGAGGATCCTTTTTCCATACTAATTCATCTTCCATGTTCGAGAGTTTGATGTGACCTCTTCAAAGAGCTGAAATATAATTTTCCACTAGGACTGCAAAATCACCATTTAATCCCATATATGTAGCACTTCTCCAACCTTGGTTCCAAAGTGTAGTTGAGGGGGGATCAAATAGGTGGGAGAGAAAGGAGATATGCTGGCCATGACGCTGAATAATTAGATCATCTGGTAGTATGTGAGAGATCCTGCTACTAGGCCAAGGATCAACACTTATGCAGATGTGATTTCCTTTACCTACTCGCAAGGCCAGACCATCCCCTACCACTGAAAAGGAGGATATCATGGCTTTCCAAATAATCGAGCAGTGATGGGTTGACTTGATTGGTGATCGAATCCAATCTTCCACAGTATCTAGGAGGATGTATTTTTATGTAACTACTAGCGTCCACAGACTGATGACTAAAATAAGACGCCAACGAGCCTTTTCCGCTAAAGCCTTGGAAGCATAAAAATATTTTTGAGTCCCCAACCTCCCAAATCTTTTTTCCGCACTATGGGTTCCCATTTTTCCGAGGGCTGAGAAACTTACCCCCTGAGTTAGACCAAATAAACCTAGAACAAGTCTGCCTTATCTTTTCCAGCACACCCTTTTGAATCCTGGTCAGGGACATCCAATATACTGGAATGGCTTCCAGGACAGATTTGGTCAGAGTGAGTTTGCCTGCTCTAGACAACCACCTGAAGCTCCAACCATTTAACCTTTTCTCCAATTTTGTTAGCAACTATTTCCAATTATCTTTTCGGTAGTTGTTCGGCCTTAGTTGAAACCCCAGGTATTTTAGGCCTTCTGAGATGTCCTGGACTGAGTATGGAAAGAGTCTTTGATAGGTGGCCACTTTCTCTCTTTCCATCTATGAAATAGTGAGGGTAGATTTTTGAATATTTATTTGCATCCCTATAGATGAGCGGAAGAGGGAAAGTATTTCCGTTAGGATTTCCGCGTCCCCAACCCTACCACTGCAGAAAATGAGAACGTCGTCCACAAACAATAGATGTGTGATCCTCATACCAGGGGCGACTTGAATTCCTTGAAATTCCCCTATTCTGGCTACGTTACCAATAGCATTACTGAAGCCCTCAATTGCCTGTAGAAAAAGAAGTGGGGACATGGGGCATCCTTGACAAAGACCCCTTTCTGATATGAAGAAGAGGGATGCAACCGTATTGATAAGGACTATTATATTTTAATTTAATTTAAATTACATATCATTTAATTTCTTTATTTAAAAATTATGTATAATATTTTAATCTTATAAACCTTTTTAACATAAGAACATGCATTTTGTGATCTATTTAACAAAGCTCTTCCAAATATTTAAAAAAAAAACACTAGGTGTCATTATAAGCTTCCATATTGAAAAAAAATTCATTCACCATCTTTAAATGAACATTTTATCTTCTTAATAATTTATGGGATTAAACCTAATCAACAAAAACGTGGATCTATGGGTTAATCCTATTCTTGCTAATATAGTCGTGAGTGGAATGATTTGTTATGTTATGGTCTTCACTTCTTAAGATGACTAAAGTAGTTTCTTTTTTTTTAATTCATCACAAGTCCAGTTGAGATGTCCATTGTTTCATTGCACACCGACAATTAGATAATTATTCCACTCAACTAAGATAAGGAAAAGATTTAATGACCTCTAATGGCCTTAAATCTTGTAAATCATTTGGTTGTCATTTGGTTGTTTGAGCCCAACATTTCATCTTTTATTGTGTTCTCAAGATTGCTGTAACGTTTGGTTGTATCGGGAGGATTGGTATGTCAAGTAATTTGATACCTCATGGTGCATAAAAGATCTAAGGTTAAGATGAATTTATAGTTCGAACAAATCTTTGTAGCTACTTTTGGAAATCTTCATAGGGTTAAAGTTCAAAATCTTCAAAAATGAATTTGCAAGTGGATTTGAGGTTGTGTTTATGTTTGAGGTCCTCATAAATAAAAGTCACTCTTTGACGAGTCATTTGGCCTGGAACAAACCTTCTTTGACTAGATATCTATTTTTTTTCAAATATTTTGCTTGTTGGAGCACAAAATTTCCATTCTATGTTAGGCTGATCTTCTAGCCCTAGATGACTCTTAAAACAAGTATAAAGTTGAGCCATGAAAAGGATCAACAGGGGCTCTGAAAATTTTCAGGCCAAGTGCTTACACTAGTTCTAATAATTCTGTCAACATTTGAAGTTTCCATAAGTAAAAAGCACACATTTTGTCAAAACTTAAATTTACCAACGGGTTTGAGGTGATTTTGTTTGAGCTCCTCCCATCTCATAAAATCATGTCTTTAGTAATCATATAGCTATACCAAGCTAGATTCTCTTCTTACAAAGTTTCTTGGCTTGAAACTAGGTCTTTAATGAGGAAATTGCACTTTGTTTTATAGGTTTTGGCCCACAAAGCTGAATATTTGTTTACTCAATACACTATGCTTGGTTCATATCCCCACATACATTTAAGGGTTTACATATCTTCCATATTGCTCATATGGTCTATGATAGTTTTTTGCACTTGCTGCTCAACAACATTTCTCCTCCAACGCCAACACACTTTAGTCTCTCTCTCTCTCTCTATAGTCTCTGATATGCACAACAATACAATTTAGGGCACAATAGTGATGATAAGGCACAACAGTGATAATTAGACATTGGTAGGTGTGCATGCATGCTCCAACATTAGAGTAATTCTAGTTTTAGGATGTTCTATAATTATAATCATTGCTCTTTTTTTTTGGAGATTTAAGGGACATTGCTCTGAATATAAGGAAGGTGCTTTAATTAGAGGATAAGCTTAATTTAGGGTGGGTGTTGCTTCCTATTAGGTTGGGCACATTTCTCTAGGAATTTATTTGTTAGGGTTTTCTAAATTTGGGTGCATTAGAGGAATGGAATAAATTTGCAATCCCCTAGCCTTTTCTTCTCTATAAAAGAAATGTAGGGTAGAAGGGTTTATTCACATTTGACTTTGAGCTATTGCGACATATTTCTTCTTTTTGTGTTAATAGAAGATGGATGTGATTGAGAGTTCGTAGTGTTCACAATTTGTATTTTGAGAGTATTCATGTATGTAGTAATGGTATTCATAATTCATTGGTTTGAGGGGTGTTAGTTTCTTTGTTTTTTAGGGTTCATATTTATGAGTGCATATCTATGTATCATGTCTTGAAATTTCAAAAAGGTATAAGAGTGATGACCTTAAAATCATCTAAGAATATTTGTATGGAGAACGTTGCTAACTATGAGAGGGTGTTTTCAAAGAGTTTCAACGACTGTGACGACCAAGAGTCTTCAGTGATTGAAGCGATCCATCTCCGATATAAGCACACAAACTTGTGAGGGGTTGTGGATGAGATGTGAGTGTAGTTCCATTGATTGAAGTGTTGAATCCTCATGTGATAGTTCGTTGATGATGCACCTATGCAACATCAATGGTATTTTGACGCCAAATAAGTTATTTTTCATGCATTTTAATTCGTAGATCAATGGTATCAAAACGAGTTTACAATGGTGGTAAAGAAGATGCTGACATGTGATATCGTTGAGAATGAATAATGATATTTGAGAAATATTTCTACTTTTTGTGAACCAGTTTTGATGGTGGAGGTTATGCAAGAAATCATAAATTGATAGGAGAGTATTCATTGTAGAAAATAGTACCAACCGTACATTGGTCTGTGGATGATAATTGGAGTGAAAATTACCAAGATAATAGTGATAAGTATGCCACATAGGATAAGAAATTAGAGAGATCAAATAACTCTAAAGTGTCTACAAATGGAAGATATGGGGTTGATAATAGCACCCCAACCATGCATTGGTCTATGGATGATAATTGGAGTGAAAATTACCAAGATAATAGTGATAATTTTTCCACATAGGATGAGAAATTAGAGAGATTAGAGAACTCTAAAGTATCTACAAATGGAAGATATAGGGTATAAAACAATACTAACCGTGCAATGGTCTATGGATGATAATTGGAGTGAAAATTACCAAGATAACAATGATAAGTATTCCACATAGCATAATAATTAGAGAGATCAAAGAACTCTAAAGTATCTACAAATGGAAGATATGGGAAATCAAATAAATCAAGAACTTGAAGAGCTAAGAAGGGGAATTGAAGAATTGGAAATGAGAATTGTTGGAGATGGTGGAGAAGACTAAGAATGGTTGGTGTTTTGGTAGTTGCGGGAGGATATTTACCTCCTAGATGATATTTCTTAGATGTGGAGAAGATTCCGGAAGCAAGAGATCCATTGGAAAGATGTTGAAATACCCTAGAAGAGAAGTCAACCCATAAGAATAAAGTATAATGAAAAAGACACCTTCCTAGAAGAGAAATCAACCTAGCTAAAAGGACAGAAAGACTAAATAAGGAGGCACCTTAGCTCATTTGTTCACTCATTCACACTCTTCCAGCTACACAAAAGCAAGGCACAAGTTTGGAGGAGGTGACATAGTAGATGCAACTGCACAATTGATTATTGCTCAGCCTTTTGGTATCTCTCTCTTGTGCGCTACCTTGTATGGTGTTGCTGCTGCAACTGGGGTGGTATTTCTGGTTAAGCTAGCACTTGTGCTAGGGTTTATTTGATTGGAATTGCTTTATGAATGAAATCTATTTAAGAAAGGTTGCTGGGTTTTCCCCCCATTTGGGGTTTTCCTAGGATAAATCTCTTGTGTTATTTTATGTCTCTTGTTTATGTTGCTACTGCTCAGTACATTAAATACATGTTAATGGTGATGAAGTAAAATAACACTAGTAACACTAATGATCTGTAAATAAGGAAAATCCAACATGGTATCAGAGCTGGTTACCTTCATAATAGTTTAACCACTGGAAGGAAGATCGATACAGTGGCACCTTGTAACACCTTGAAACTGCAATACTTTGTCAATCTCATTGAGCTCTATACCAAGGATGTTGGGAACAATTCATTCATAGAGTAGTGTTCCCTAACCTAGCACATCTCTTGAAACCCTCAGCGTGCAGTTTCGCGAAGATTGAAAAATTGTGGTTTTTAAGTGCTAGGGTTTTTATTGGCGAAAATGTCAACCAGTATGGGAGTTGAGGATAGATCGGATGGAGAAGATAACTTTATATCTTGGAAGCATACAATACAACTCAATCTATAAGAGAATGAATTATTGGATCACGTCAAGAAGATGCTTCTAGAACCTGAAGATGAAGAAGCAAAGGCAAAGTTCAAGAAGTACGAGGTCAAGGCCAAGAGGATCTTGATAGACTTAATCAAGGATCACCTGATACCCAATGTATCAGAACTAAAGACACCGAAGGAGATGTTTGATTCCCTAACCAGAATTTATGAAAGTAAGATACCAGTCGAAAGCTTACTTCGAGGCATCAACTCAAAAACGTGACAATGAACAAGTCAAAAATAATGGTCAACTATTTTATGAATATCTCACAGATCAAGGATCAGTTAGAAGCTATTGGAGATCCAGTAGAAGACACTGAACTTGTGACCACCACACTCAATGGATTCCCTCCCTCATGGGACCCATTTTTCCAAGGAATTTGCGCAAGAAGGAGATTTCCCAAGTTTGACAAGTTATGGTCAGATTGCACTCAAGAGGAATCCATGATGACATCCAAGACACAAAAGAATAATGAGGATGAAAATCAAGCACTTGTTTCTCAAGTGAAGAAGAGAAAGAAAAGGGAAGAAGGCAACCTGAAGAAGTCTAAGAGACCTCGTTGCAAGAAGGATGCGTCAAAGATCAGATGCTACAGTTTCCAGAAGCTGGGATATTATGCCTTCCAATGTCCAAATAGAAATGAAAGGGAGAAGAAGAAACACCATGCACATGCAACAGATGTCGAAGAGCACTCAAAGGCATCAATGGATGAAGAATTTGTCTTTTAGACAATGGTGTTTTCATATGAACGATAGAAGGAAACTCAAGCAGGACAACAACACTAGACTCCCGGTTTGCATACCAGGTTTAATATTTTATATTGTTGTTGCTTAAGAAAGTATTGTACCTAGGATAACAATCTTTACAACTTTATTATTTTCTATTGCTATCAAATGTTTAGTTACTCCTGAATACTGTCGGTACGATTACCATTAAGAAAATGCTCATGGTTGATGATATACTTGTTTGCAAGATGAAATTGATCTCTTCTAGGAGATGTTCTTGATTTACTAACCATTACATGGAGGTTACCATGGAAATTTTGTGCTTATTTCTTGTTCCAGGCAGGTCACAGGTGATAKCTCTGAGAAGGAGCTATGATGACAATTGCATGAGGCAACTATTTAGACARTCTCTAGTCAAGACATAGAACTGTGTACATGAATGTACACACCCATGTGAAGTAGAAGACGAAGAAGAGTATCTCTTATGGAGATTGATTGTGAGGAGCAGAAGGCTCCAAAGATGATTGTACAMTTAATTTGACCTCTCTTCAGATCATCAGGAAGAGTCAGTAGTGCCATAAGGGCCTACTTAGAAATGACGCAGTAAAACTAGCATGTTCTCGTGACACTTTTCATAATGAAAAGAAGATACCAATGAATGGCATTGATAAGCCATACTATGAAGAGAAGTAGATGACTCTGCCAGCAGTGAGGCAAGAGACGTCACCAAGTACCAACTCAGAAAGAGCTAGATTTCAAAGGGAGTCAACCCTTAGGATCCAGTAGGGAGGAGAAACCTCCCAACATAGTAAATAGGAGATCAAACTTCAGAATAAGTCAATAGATGCATCATAAGAAAGTGGCTCCGAAGATCGTATAGAATCAAAGGGATTCAAGCTTCAGAGGGAGCATGCAGATTCAGTGTGAGCCTGATCTCAGAGAGAGTCATTGGCTTAGAGACTTTCATTAAGAAAGTATTCCTTCTCAGGTTCAAATAGGAAAGAGACATCTTCCAAGATTTAAATACATGTGCCATGAGTTGAGGAGGCTAGATCGAAGCTTTAGAGGATTCTAGGAGATGTGAGATCTATTGGGAGGATTCCCTTGTCTCGTTATACCTTGTTGCAGTGATAGAGGAGGAAACTAGTCAGAAGGACCGATATATAGATTTTGCCTCAGTCCCATAAACCACACATGTTTTCTGGCTATGTGGCACTGATGGGAAACACCATTGATTTGGAGCCTTCCACCATTGAAGACGTTGTTGAGAAGCAGGAATGGAAGGATGCCATGATGGAGGAGTATCAGTCCATCATGAAGAATGATGTGTGACAAGTGGTTCTGAGACCAGAAGGGAAGTGAATAGTGACTTATAAGTTGATCTAAAATATCAAGCATTCTACAGATGGAACCATAGAGATGTACAAAGCTTGATTTGTGGCTTGAGGATTCTCCCAACAAGAGGGATAATATTATGATGAGACAATTGCTACGGTATCCAAAAGAAGTGTACATAGAGAAACAACAAGATACATGAGAAGGAGTCTCATGTTTGCAGATTGAAGAAGGCTTTGTACGTGCCCAAGTAGGCACCTAGGGCATGATATGCTAGATCATACAGTTATTTGATGGTTTCCCATTGATCCTACTTGTGGATGACCTATTTATGACAGGAGATGAGAATCTCATAGTTGGGTTCAAGAAGGAGTTCACTTCAGAATTCGAGATGAAGGATCTAGGTCTGATGCTACTTATTGGGATTGAAAGTGTGGTAGAGATCATATGAAATTTTTCTTAGCTAGGGAAAATATACTGTTGAGATCCTGAAGAAATTAGGGATGACATATTGCAAGTCCACGAACACACCCATGACTATAAATCTGAATCTCTTAAGTGACAAATCTTCATATTTGGTGGATCCCACGATGTACAAACAATTGATTGGATCCTTGATGTACTTGGTTAACACTAGGCTAGACATATGCTTTGCAATTAATACCTTGAGTCAACACATGGTTGAACCTAGATAGGTACATTGGATGATAGCAAAGCATATGTTGAGGTACCTTCGTGGTACTATTGGACATGGATTGAGATATGTCTCAGGTGGAGATGTGAAGCTGCAAGGATATTGAGATTCTGACTGGGTAGGGAGTGTAGTAAATTGAAAGAGTACTTTCAGATGCTGCTTCAATCTGGGATCAGGCATGATCTCATGGTTAAGCAAGAAGCAGACATTAGTGTCTCTCAGTACATCAGAAGCAAAGTATATCACAACAAGTGTGGCAAGCCGTGAAGCAGTGTGGCTCCAGAAGTTTCTAGATAGGATATTTGATCTAGAATTGGAGCCAACTTTGATACATTGTGAAAATCAAAGTTGCGTGAAGCTTACCGAGAACCCTGTATTCCATGACAGGTCTAAGAATATAGAGATAACATATCATTACATCCAAGACATGGTGGAGAGAAGAGTTGTGGTTCTCTAGTACATATCCACAAACGAGCAAATAAAAAACATTCTCACTAAGCCCTTGTCAAGAGTAAAGTATGAGTACTTTAGGGACAAGCTTGGAGTGTTGCCAAATGTCCACCCTCATCGAGAGGGAGGAGTGTTGTTTCTTCTCATGCCAAATAACCTCTCTGGCCAAGGGTTCCATTGATCAGTCATGTGAGGTGACTGAGGGGGTAATGCACTGTCGGACCTGCTGAGAGAATAAACATCACACATGTAGTCGTAAGACTATGGAAAAGACTGTGTGACTCCAGATAGTAGCTGTGTGCTACTTCAGTGGTTGTGTACCACTGGCAGAGACTGTGTGTCTCTGGACAGTAGCTGTGTGCTACTACGGTGGATGTGTTCCAATGGTGGAGGCTGTGTAACTCTGGACAGTAGCTGTGTGCTACTTTAGTGGTTGTGTACCATTGGCAGAGGCTGTGTGACTCCGAACAATAGCTATGTTCTACTTCGGTGGTTTTGTACCACTAACAGAAGCTGTGTGACTCTGGACAGTAGCTGCGTGCTACTTCGGTGGTTGTGTACCACTGGCGGAGGCTGTGTGAATCTGGATAGTAGCTGTGTGATACTATGGTCGATGTGTTCCACTGGAGGAGGCCATGTGACTCCTGAAAGTAGTTGTGTGATACTTTGGTGGTTGTGTTCCACTAGCAGAGGCTGTGTGACTCCAAATAGTAACTATGTGCTACTACAATGAATGTATTCCACTATAAGTGACTGTGTGTCACTTGACAATAGTTGTGTACTACTTGGAAATAGTTGTGATCTATTGGATCACATTGTAGTAGCTATGTGCTACTAGCTTATTGTCATGGAGATTACCAGATCATTTGGATGTAGCTGTGTGTGCTATCGTTTGATCACAGAGATTGTACCTAATGATTTGAGATACCGAAGGCATTGTAGCAGCCATGTACCCACTAGTAGATTGTAGAGTAGTCAGTGGACTACTAGATGAAGACATCATGAAATATTCCTCCCTAGATAAGAGGGAGTGTTGGTGTTTTGGTAGCTGCGGGAGGATATTTCTCTCCTAGATGACCTTTTTTAGATGTGGAGAAGATTCTGGAAGTAAGAGATCCATTGGACAAATGTTGAAATACCCTAGAAGAGAAGTCATCCCATAAGAATAAAGTGTAATGAAAAATACACCTTCCCAGAAGAGAAGTCGTCCCAGCTAAAAGGATAGGAAGACGATAAATACGAAGGTGACTTAGCTCATTTGTTCACTCACTCACACTCTCTCAACTACATAAAAGTAAGGCACAAGTTTGGAGGAGGTGACGCAGTAGCTGCAGTGACACAATTTATTATTGCTCAGTCTTTTGGTATCTCTCTCTCTTGTGTGCTACTCCTTGAGGAGGTGCACTACCTTGTATGGTGCTACTGCTACAGTTGGGGTGGTATTTCTAGTTAAGATAGAAATTGTGCTAGGGTTTATCTGATTGGAATTTCTTTGTGAACAAAATCTATTTAAGAAAGGTTGCTGGGTTTCCCCCCATTTGGGGTTTTCCTAGGATAAATCTCTTGTGTTCCTTTCTGTCTCTTGTTTATGTTTCTACTGCTTAGTACATGATATATATGTTAATGGTAACGAAGTAAAATAACACTAGTAACACTAATGCTCTGTAAATAAGGAAAATCCAACAAGAATGAGAACCATAATAAAGGAAAGACATAATGACCAGAAGAGGGACTTTGGTGTGCAGTTGCTCAAATTTCTAAAAGAAAGAGGTAGTGATAAAGTTAAAATTTCAAAAAAGATGAAAATTTAATTGATTGGATATGAGAAGAAGAAATGTGTTTTGAATATGAGAAAGTTGAAGACCTCTAGAGGGTGAGGTTTGATACTAGTAAGTTGAAGGGGCGTGTAGCATTATGGTGGGAATGTGTACTAAAATATAGAATTGATAATCACAAGGAAAAAATTGATAGCTCAAAGAAAATGGTCTGTAAAATGAAAGATAAATTCTTCCATGTATATTATGAGCAAGTTTTATGTACACGAGCCCATAATTTGAGGCAAAGGGAGTAATTTGTCCAATAGTACATAGAAGAGTTCTTTAGATTGTCAATTAGGTTAGGGATCAAGGAGTCAATATTCTAGAGGGTTGCAAGGCATGTTAATGGCCTAATATTTCCGATTCAAAATGAAATGAGCACTCATTATTTTTTCACTATAGATGAAGTATACAAGTTGATTTTTAAATTGAAGATAACTTGAGTAGAAAACAACAAAGTTCTAGAGGAAGAGGAGGTTGATTCAAAGACAAAGCACACTTTTGAATAAGTCAAGCAAATGAAAGAAATGAAGATGAAGCAAGAACTAGTAGTGATAACTACAGAGGAGGTAACAATGTGGTAGAGGTAGAGGACACGAGTATGTTCCTACATGTTACAAGTGTGGCACACAAGGACACAAGATAACTAAATGTCTAGAGAATCAAAATGATAGAAGAAGGGATGAAGCAAGGGAACATGTAGCCGAGGACAAGGAGTCTATATTTCCATGGGAAAACATTGTAGAGATTCACCATGAACAAGGAGAACATCTCATGTTTAGAAGGGTGTTTCTCAACCTAGAGAATAAAATTGTCGAAGAACTAGAGTAGAGAAAGAACATATTCAAGACAAAAATGTAAAATACAAGGTAACTGTTGTAATTTGATTATCGATGGAGGATGCATTACAAAATTGTATCTATAGAAGTGATAGAGAAGTTAAATTTGAAATGTACACTCGATCCTAGTGTATACAGAGTTTCATTGTCATAGAAAGGACATTGGGTCATTGTTTCTCAACAATGCTTATATAATTTTCAAATAGGGGAGTGTGAAGACTAAGTTTTGTGTGATGTTGTTTCCATTGATACTTGTCATGTATATCTTGGTAGACCTTGGTTGTATGAAATGGGATTTTTTCATGATGGGAAGAAAAATACTTATTAGTTTGAGAAAGAGGGAAGAAGTTTTAGAGTACATACGATGACAAAAGCAAGTGTTGGAGATAGTACCAACAACAAGATCATGCTTTGTTCAATGGAATAATTTTTGGAAGGAATGAAGAGTTCAAAGTGTTGTCTTGCAATTTTTCCAAAATGGTTTGAGAAGAAGAGAACAAAGTGACAATAGAAGTTGAAAAGTTGTTGAATAATGAAAAGAGATCATCACAAATGATATGCCAATGAGAGCACCTTCATTTAGAGACATTTCATATGAGATTGAATTGATAGTTAGATTGAGCTAGCCTAATAAATATTTATATAGGATGACCGCAATAGAAAGTGAAGAGGTTAATACATAGGTTAAAGTGTTGGTAGATAAATAACTGATAAGAGAAAGTTTTGAGTCCTTGTGTTGTACCCGTAGTGTTAGCATCAAGGAAGGGTGGAGAATGGAGAATCTGTATGAAATCTAGAGCTTTAAATAAGATAACTATCAAGTGCATATTTCCATTGCAAATAATGGATGATCTTATGCATTATTTGAGTGGTGCAAGATACTTTTAAAAGATTGACTTGACGACTGGCTATGATTCACTCAATCAAGATTAGATAAGGGGATGTATGGAAGACAAAATTCAAGACTAAGGAAGGATTGTATAAATGGTTGGTTATTCCATTTGGTTTGAAAAATCCACTGCCTATCTTCATGAGGTACTAAAACCATTTTTAGGTAAATTTGTGGTTGTTTACTTTGATGATATTTTCACTTTTAGCATGACAAAAGATAAGTATTTGAGTCAATTGCTTCAAGTGTTGGAGTGGTTGAAAGAGGATAATCTGTTTATTAACTTGAAAAAGAAATGTACCTTTATGCAAGAATATTTGGTATACTCGGGTTTTATGGCTTCCCAAGAAGGTTTGGAGATGGATCTAGAAAAGGTAATGGATATAGTTAAATGGACTATTCTCAAAAACACTTTTGATGCTATAAGTTTTCATGGATTGGTAAGTTTTTATAGGAATTTTATTTGATATTTTAGTGGTATATGTGCATCACTCTCTAAGTGCTTGAAGAAGGGAAACTTTCAGTGGAAAACAACATTAGAATTTTTTTTTTTAGATCTTGAAGAAGAAGGTTGTTGAACACCTATTATTAGCATTAATAGACTTCAAAAAAGTTTTATAGATGAACTATGATGCAAATGGTTCAATGATTGGAGCAATTTTGAGTCAAGAAGGTAGGCCTATCGCTGTTGATATCTCCAACACTCTTTCCTATCATTTATGATATTGTTGTTCGATGACACTCCCCTATTTCCTTTGTTGAAGCCTTGTAAGGTTAATAACTATTGAATATAGAAACAACCACTTGTATTTGGAGTAATATGATGCAAATTTATCTTGACTCCACAATGCATTATATCCTCATAAAAACTAGTTAAAAGTCCACGAGACAAGTGATGATTTTTAAACAATAATTAGAGCACATACATTTGTCCCGTTATCTTAGCTCAATCACAAAGGGAATGGGCCTGCAAAGTTTTTTTTTGTAGTAATTCAATTCGATCAAGAAATAATATGGGCTCACACGTTCATCTCTTCAACAAATCATCGGTTTAATGAACCGAGCGTAGAGTGCCCAAAAATCGGTTTCTTCAGTAGCCTACAAAATAACAGTTAACTGGTGTGAGGGAGCTGGTGATTATCTAGGAAAAATTAGTTTGGGGGAGTCTTGGAACTCCCTACTGTCCACCTTGAGATGTCTAGCTAGATCTTCATGATCAAGAAACATATCTACCCGCAACATCCCTTATGTTGAACTTATGCTTATAATGAGAGGGGGGGGGGGGTGAATCAATATAATACACCTTTTACTTTAAATGAGCATTCATCATTAATTCATTAACTTAAAATAAATAAATGCATGTAAACTCAAATCACAATACACAATTTTTAACGTGGAAACCCTTGTAGGAGAAAACCACAATTTTTTATTTTTTTTTTATTTTTTATAAATGTTTGTAGACACCAACCTACTATTACAAAGATTGTAGGCACCAACTTGTTAAAGACGCCAATATATTCAGCTAAGAAACAACTCAACAAGATATTCTGTAGGCACCAACATACTGGAGACACTAATCTCCTCAGCTGAGCACCGAATCAATAAGATATTGTGTAGGTACCAACCTACTAGATACACCATTCTCCTCAACTGAGAACCAACTCAAAAAAATATTGTGTAGGCACGAACCTACTAGAGACACCAATATCCTCAATTGAGCACCAAATCAGTAAGACCTGTATAGACACCAATCTAATATCTTCATACATTGAGTACTTCTGACTTTACCTGTTTGCTTCATACTTCATGCATTTCACACCATCATCATACCCTTAATTTTCATGTTCCATCGCCTCTCCTTTCTTCATACCTAAAGCATAGCTTCAAACCCTAGTCAGATTTAGTCTTCATTCCATAGTGAATCTCATAACATCGTTCCTAGAATATAATTCTAGACTGCAACATAAAAACCTCAAAACAATTCACTTTGCAACATCATAGACCTTAGTCCTTCATAACACACCCACTCCAAGAAAATGCCTATTGCACACCTTTAGACCCCGAAAATACTTCCCCACTCCTCTTATGCACCTTAGATCATTTTTTTGCACCTCAAACTTGCTCCTCTTGCTTGGATTCTCTTCAAATGTGCACGTTATATCTTGTATTTATAGTGTGGATTCACTTTTAGATCCAACCTGTAAAGACTGGCTGGGCCGACCAAAACTTTCTGCCTGGGTTGTCTGAATGAAAAATTCACATCTCCTCATTCCTAAGGATTTAAAGGGAGTTCCATATACTGTTGGAAAGATCACGTAATAATATTTCCAACCATATAAACTATGCTCCCATTTGAGCTATGTATTTAGAGTAAAAATTCCTTCAAATATAAGGTATCCACACTGAGCATAAAAAATACAAAAACAATATTTCCAACAATATCCACATTACAATATTTATATTGGACATATGTAGTCTCCCCTTGTATTTGACATCAATGAAAACAATATTTTCAACAATATTCCCCTTTGTCATTGATGACAACCCTTAGTCAATTCTGATACTCCCCCTGTTTGCAACTTTTCTTGTGTATGCAATTCTTCCTCTGTTTGCAAATTTTCTTGTGTATGCAATTATTCCTTTGTTTGAAACTTCTCCCCCTTTGACATCAATGGAAAAGGGTTGTTCCTCCTGAGCTTGTGCTTCCCTTTATTGAAGATATGAGAGGGATATCACTACTAGCTTCTGTCTTATATATTAAAATGTGTCTCTAAGAAGGGGTTTGGTAAAAATATGTGCATCTTGTTCTTTCGTGGTAGTGTATTCCAACTTGACACTTTTCTTGACTACCTGTCTCTTAGGAAGTGGTACTTGATTGGAATATGCTTAGTCTTTGAGTGCACAAAAAGATTCTTTGAAATGTTTATTTCACTTGTGTTGTTGCAGATGATTGAGTTTGGATGATCGCATTCTTCCTTGATATTCTTCAATGTTTTCTTTGTCTATAGAACTTGTGTGAAACATGTCGTTTCTGCAATATATTCAACTTCTTCTATGGATAGAGAGATTGAATTTTGCTTCTTTCTCAACCATGATACTAGACAATTTCCTAGAAAGAATGCTTCTCCAATGGTACTTTTATTGTCATCAATACTTCTTTCCCAATCTACATCTATATATGATGTTAGAGTGAAGTCCTTACTTCTTGAATACCACAAGTCAAAGTCCAATGTTCCCTTCAGATATCTAAAAATTCTTTTTACTACTAGCACATGTCTCTCCTTTGGTGCATATTGAAATCCTCCAACCAATCCTATTGCTTGCATGATGTCTAGCCTTGATGCTGTCACATATAGTAGGCTTCCAATCATTGTACAATGTTTGAATTGCTTATGGAGATTCATCATCTTTACTCAACTTGCATTCTATGATAATGGGTGTAATTTTTAAGGGATTTCCCCCCCGTGACCTTGGTTCATGTCACAACAAATATTGACCATATAAAAAAGACAGAACCCTACCCTCACAGACAATGATGCTATGAAAAGAGAACCCTACCCTCACAGACAATGATGCTATGAAAATAATAACTACTTGAGAGAGAGAGAGAGAGAGAGAGAGAGAGAGAGAGAGAGAG